>JASTWP010000853.1:0-105730 GCA_030770255.1 Temnothorax ravouxi
CCGGACCAGCAGTATTGCGTGTAGCGAGAGGTGGCGCAGCAATCGAAACAAGGACAGATGCCTCTCGTTAGACAAGGACAGATATAGATATATGACATAGAAAACAGGATTAGAAATGTTGACATTACCGACACCGAGGAAGCTCGGGCTTCGCTTTAGGATCCCCTTAAGCCTTGTGTCCACGATGCTAGAAATCGGTCCGAGTTTCGGTTATAAGCCAATGAAACTGCTGCTTTTCTGTAAGAGCTGCAAGTTGATTGGCTTAAACCAAAACTCGGACGCAGTTCTAGGATCGTGGACACAAGGCTTTAAATAAAATTTTCAATAACTTACAGCTCTTAACATTACCAATCAACCACTAAACGATTGGTAAAAAAAAATTTAAAATTCCCAACAATCAAAGTGGAGGCGCTAAAGAAGGTTGAAAATTTGTTGACAATTAATTCTTTTTTTTTTAAATGCGAAACTATACCAAAAGGTTTCAATGCGGTACCAAACACTGCCAATCAATCGCCAATCGATTAAATAAAAAAATTACCACCGTTAAAGTGGGGGGGGGGCTAAGAGAAGATTAAAAATTTGTTTTTACGATTTCCTAAAGAAACGCGAAACCACCAAAAGTTTTTAATGCGGTACCAAACACTGCCAATCAATCGCCAATCGATTAAAAAAAAATTACCACAGTCAAAAGGGGGGGGGGCTAAAAAAAGATCAAAAATTTGTTTTTGATTTCCTAAAAAAACGAGAAATTACTAAACGTTTTGAATACGGTACCAAATACTACCAACCACCAAACGATTGGTAAAAAAAAATATCAATAATCCACTTGGGGGGGGGGGCTAACTTTGTTGAGGTCGCGCGACCCAAGAAGGGCCGTCATGGAAATTCGCAAATTTGCTCGCGACAGCGGCTTCTCGGCGAATTTATCATTCCGATCCCTGATGGCATCAATTGGCGTCGATATTTAAATATGAGAGTGCTTACCAATGGAGCAGAGCAAAGCCGGGGCTTCGAGGTCACAAAATAGAACGAACTTACAATAGATAGCGCTCGCAAATTAATTTTTTTCCAATTTAATTTCGAGGTACGTTCGAATACATACAAATATGAATCCGCAGATATTTTTGTATATTGAAAAACAAATTGAAACAAAAGGACATTATTTACAGAATGATAGATGTTAATTAGTAAACATTAATTAATCAATATTAATTTATAAGAGATGCAACATAAAGAAACGATTTTTCGCGATTTCTGATAATTAATCTATTAATTTGCATCAGGATTTAAAAGATATAAGAGTTCTGTTTTTAATTTTACGTGTCACGTTAATTCAAGAAATATTTAAAGAATTAAAAATTTACACATATATATGAAACATATAAAATACCAAATAAAATGTGCGCATTGAAATATGTGTGTGTGTGTGTGTGTGTGCGCGCGCGCGCGCGTGCGCGCGTGCGAGTGTGTGTGTGTGTGGTGTGTGTGTGTGTGTGTGTGTGTGTGTGTGTGTGTGTGTGTGTGTGTGTGTGTGGTGTGTGTGTACATACATATGATAAAAAGTAGGTATAATATTAATAAAATTTGCCCGTTATATACCATTAATCGGGTTTTATATGAGTAGTTAAGGTGGCTCTATAGTGATATCGTTAGTCAATAATACAACTCACATAAAACTTGATAAAATACATTGTGATTTTTCCTAAACATCTTATCTAAATAAAAATTATTAATATTGATAATGTTCCCATTGATTTTTATAAGTAGTTTATATTTTAATGAAATAGATATTAATATTTCTTATTATGGTGGATATTAATCAGAATAGCTCACATAAAATTCTTGGTGGTACATGTTGTCCCACAACTACCGTGATTTCAGGGTAAATTTTAAGAGAAAATTCTCTCCGTGTAATAATTATAAAAGGTCGATTGATAAATGTTGTCTTGATCCTAGCAGCCGACTCGCCATCTCCCCGTAGTCCAAGAGCTGACGACGATTTTAGGGAATGTATTTTAGGCAAGTTAAAATAACAAAACAATAATATTTTTTTAATTGGTGAATCTAGAATCCTGAGTTAGGCAGAGAGTTTGCGGTTATTTCGCTACTGCGCAACCTATGACATTTGCAAAAAAATAAATCAAAAAAATATCTTTTAGGCAACTTGAAATTTGTTTGATCTTTAATTTTAACATCTATTTAACCTAGAAATAAAAATCCCAGACTATTTTTTGGGTTTTAAAGTATAACCTGACCCCCCCGAATATATTTAATAATTATACCTCAAAAATATTCTTTAGGCATTCTGAAATTTTTATAGCATATTTATTAAATAATATCTATTAAAAATACGTGTAAATCGCCAGACGAATTAAACGGTTTTTAATAATTCCCTGACGCAAATAAAGATTTAAAATAAATGCGAAAAAAAAGTCTTATGCGTAGCCATAAGTGCGATCTGCCAGACAGTGAATCTTCAGAGAGCAGTGAAGAGGAGGAATAAAACGAAAATATAAATTTATCATTTTTAAGAGTTTAATTTATCAATGAAAAAATTAATATTTAAAAAAATTGTTTGCTAAAATAATCTTATCAACAACGCCTTCCCTTATTAAAAAAATTATTAATCTGTAGATATCGATATTTTTCATTGAACTGATGTTAATTGACGTTGAAAATTTTCTTCGTTTATAAAAATTAATATTAGTTTAATAAAAGTTGAATAAAGAAAAAAGTAATTGAATTATTTAATATGTTAATTTTTAAATTATTATTTTCGTTAAGATATAAAATACTTTAATTAAAAAGTCTTCTTTTTCAAAGGATTTTAATAATACATTTTTATTTAAAAAAATTTTTTTTTTAATTTATTCTATATTTATTAATTTTTCTAAAAAATTTAACTACTCCAAAATACTCTGTTACATAGACAGAGTCCGCGCTATATAGTAAACTCGAGTCACGTAGTCTCTCAGCAACCAATCACAGCCCGAGGAGCCAGAGCCCCGTCAGCTGCCGGCAGGTCTCAATAAACTATCTTTCTCGTACTTATGGCTACGCATAAGACTTTTTTATCGCGTTCATTTTATAAACAAAATAAAATTTTAACGTCAATTAACATCAATGAAAAATATCGATATCTACAGATTAATAATTTTTTTAATAAGGGAAGGCGTTGTTGATAAGATTATTTTAGCAAACAATTTTTTTAAATATTAATTTTTTCATTGATTAATTAAACTCTTAAAGATGATGAATTTATATTTTCGTTTTATTCCTCCTCTTCACTGCTCTGAAGATTCACTGTCTGGCAGATCGCACTTATGGCTACGCATAAGACTTTTTTTCGCATTCATTTTAAATCTTTATTCGCGTCAGGGAATTATTAAAAACCGTTTAATTCGTCTGGCGATTTACACGTATTTTTAATATTATTTAATAAACATGCTATAAAAATTTCAGATTGCCTAAAGTATATTTTTTAGGTATAATTATTAAATATATTCAGGGGGATCAGGCTATATTTTAAAACCCAAAAAATAGTCTGGGATTTTTATTTCTGGGTTAAATAGATGCTAAAATTAAAGATCAAACAAATTTCAAGTTGCCTAAAAGATATTTTTTTGATTTATTTTTTTGCAAATGTCATAGGTTGCGCAGTTGCGAAATAACCGCAAACCCTCTGCCTGACTCAGGATTCTAGATTCACCAATTAATAAAATATTATTTTTTTGTTATTTTAACTTGCCTAAAATACATTCCCTAAATTCGTCGTCAGCTCTTGAACTACCGCTGGCGTATCGCGTATCTAACCTCTTAGCGTGTCCATGACATTTTACTTCCGTGACACGCACATGCATCATTATATACTTTCTCGATCAAATATTTCTTAAAAATCCATGGCAACACACAACCTTATCTCTAGTTTTTCTTAAAAGATATATTATTTCCGGTAAAAATTCAATAACCGGCTCCCATAAGAGCTATGTTAAAAAGTGATTTTTTATATTGCTTGTTTGCAATAATTTACATGGCAACAGGGTCTCAAATTTTAAGAGATGATTTATTATATGTTAAAGAACAACCTCCCAAAGTTTTATTTATGTGGCTAGTCTTTTAGTTTACTATAGAGCCACCTTAATTGCGTAAAATGTCGTATAAACGCTCGTTAAATCTGGTTTTATAGGCCAGTCATATTAGACTAATTTAGGGGGGTTGCCTTCCAATTAATCTTCACAGGTTGCAACCACCATGAATCGCTTTGATTTAAGGTGCTATAAGTGAGATTTATTTTGCTTCGCAATGCGCATGCGCATTACAAAGTTATTAACAATATTATCAACAAAAAACGCGATTTTTTTTATTTTTTCTCAAATATCTCGAAAACTAAGCAAGATAGGGTAACTAACTATACATACCTTTTTTGTAGAGCGTAAAATTATCTACAATAATGATCTGAACAACATTTATCGTCAAGTCAGTCGTTTAGCTTGCACGCGCCGTCAAAGTCCGAGACTCGGATCCCAAAAACCCTCGATTTTATCGGTTTTTTTATGTTGCGCCGGTGATTTTTTCCGTCATTTAAAATGGAATTAAAAATCCCCCAAAAATCACACATCATCTGAGAACTACAAAGAATACTTTTCATGGTATAAATGATTTTTTAGACCCTTTTTTTTTAGTTTGTAGCTATGTAAGCAAAAAATTTTGATTTTTTGGAATAGTCTTAGTTTTTCGCTGTTTTCAGGCCTTAGAATTTATTTGAGATGATTTTTATTATATGCATCTTGTTGTGGACGAAATTTGCAACAAAAAAGGATCCTTGTATTTTTTTCGTACGACGAACGCTGATTTTTTTATTGACGCGCAAAGTTATCTAATATTGCGCACAGGTCGGATAACGCTTGTTGTACATACACTAAAATAATTATTTTTTATTAAAATTTACGTAATTTTTCGCATTATTATTGAATCATATTTCAAAGCCGTTTTCAACACATTCTCTCATTTTTACTTATTTATTAACAAATATGTTTATTTAAAAATTATTATAAACAATTAGAAAAACATGTTATATTCGTTGTACTCATCGTCTCATTTCAACTCGAAAAATGTTTTTAAAAAATTTATTTATATTATTTACAACATTTATTCAAACATACAGACAGTTCATCTTTTGACTATTTTCCACACCACCTCTGAGGTCAAGTCAATGGTGCGTTTTTTTTCTGTGGTTTCCCCAGTAGGCCTAATCCACAAGCATTGAAAATATGTTTTTTTTATGTGATGATCATTTGGATATTCCTTGGATACTAAAACTATCCAACACGCAGATGTTGATGAAAATTAACATCCGCATCTTGAATAATTATTTCAATCCTCAGTATCCATAGGCTCAGCTTGAATTGCAATATCTTCTATGTCACTTTCATCCTTTTTTGCCTCGTTTTGCTCAGCTTCTTGATCTTGGAAAATACATGGGAAAAACGCTGTATATCGTGTTCATCAAAAGGAAACGCAGCAAAGAAAAAGACAATTCCTTTCGCTCATGCTTTTACTGGCTGTGACATCATGAGCGCAATTTTCCAACAAGGGAAAAATGGCATATTTTTTTTACAATGCAAAAATAACATTTTTTATTTCCTTAAAAAAAAACCGAATTTACTGAAAAACGTACGACTTATTAACGATCTTGAGGTAGATGTTAATTTTCATCAACATCTGCATGTTGGATAATTTTAGTATCCAAGCAATGTGCAAATAATTATCACATAGAAAGGACATATCTTCAATGCTTGTGGATTAAGGCTACTGGGAAAACCACAAAACCATTGACTCAAAGATGGTGTGAAAAATAATCAAAAGATGCACTGTATGTTTGAATAAATGTTTTAAATAATATGAATAAATTTTTTAAAAACATTTTTCGAGTTGAAATGAGACGATGAGTACAACGAATATAACATGTTTTTCTAATTGTTTATAATAATTTTTAAATAAACAATTTGTTAATAAATAAGTAAAAATGAGAGAATGTGTTGAAAACGGCTTTGAAATATGATTCAATAATAATGCGAAAAATTACGTAAATTTTAATAAAAAATAATTATTTTAGTGTATGTACAACAAGCGTTATCCGACCTGTGCGCAATATTAGATAACTTTGCGCGTCAATAAAAAAATCAGCGTTCGTCGTACGAAAAAAATACAAGGGTCCTTTTTTGTTGCAAATTTCGTCCACAACAAGATGCATATGATAAAAATCGTCTCAAATAAATTCTAAGGCCTTAAAACAGCGAAAAACTAAAACAATTCCAAAAAATCAAAATTTTTTGCTTATACAGCTACAAACTAAAGAAAAAGGGTCTAAAAAATCATTTACACCATGAAAAGTATTCTTTGTAGTTCTCAGATGATGTGATTTTTTGGGGATTTTTAATTCCATTTTAAATGACGGAAAAAAATCACCGGCGCAACATAAAAAAAACGATAAAATCGAGGGTTTTTGAGATCCGAGTCTCGGACTTTGACGGCGCGTGCAAGCTAAACGACTGACTTGACGATAAATGTTGTTCAGATCAATATTGTAGATAATTTTACGCTCTACAAAAAAGGTATGTATAGTTAGTTACCCTATCTATCGAGATATTTGAGAAAAAATAAAAAAAATCGCGTTTTTTGTTGATAATATTGTTAATAACTTTGTAATGCGCATGCGCATTGCGAAGCAAAATAAATCTCACTTACAGCACCTTAAATCAAAGCGATTCATGGTGGTTGCAACCTGTGAAGATTAATTAGAAGGTTCGATGTCTAATATGACTGGCCTATTATAGCACCATTGCAGCAGTTGATACATAAAAAACATATAAACATATGTAGTCTACACAGATTAAAGCATAATTAACATGAATGCAGGCGACTCATCTTATTAAAAACAATTTTTAGTCTCATTATTTTTATAATTATGTATAAAACATTATAGAGATAAGATAAATAAAGTTAAATATATATTTATGCTGATAATTTCGCAATAAATATACAGAATTTAATGATGTTTTATACATAATTTTAAAAATAATAAGATTAAAAATTGTTTTAATCACACAAACTAATCACACAAACTACACAAACAAGTACAAACGATTCCGAAACAGCACCCGCTTGCGGATTTAAAATATCTCTAAAAACGGCGAAGATAGCTCTTACCCTTATTTTGAAAATTCGGTACAATTACCTCTTTAAGGGTACAAACGAAACCGGCGGTGGTACAAACGAGTACTAACGGTTCTCTGTCGAACCCCGTTGACCGTTTTGCGATATCTTAAAAAATAGCGGATTTACCGTTTTAAAGTTAGGTCTAATAACTTAAAATAATTGTACTTTCGAACCCTTTAAGGTACAAACGAAATGAAAAGCGGTACAAACGGGTACTAACGATTCTCTGTCGAACCCCGTTGACCGTTTCGCGATATCTTAAAAAATAGCGGATTTACCGTTTTAGTCTAATAATTTAAAATAATTGTATTTCCGAACCCTTTGAGATACGAACGAAATGAAAAGAGGTACAAACGGGTACAAACGATTCTCTATCGAATGACATTAATGAAATTAAAATATCTTAAAGTTGGGTTTTGGTCATTTTTAACCACCTCATATCTCCGAACCCTTTGAGGTATGTACAAACGAAATGAAAAGTGGTACAAACGGGTACGAACAAAGTACAAACAAATTATATTATTAATTTTTAATTTTCATAAAGTCGGGCTCCAGGTTCACAAAGGTGACTTGTGTCACTAAAAGGAATTGGCCTTATGTTTATACGTTAAAAAAAAGAATAAGTAATATTCTTCAGACTATGTTTATACGTTAAAAAAAAAAGAATAAGTAATATTCTTTTTTTTTATCAGTAATAAATTCGTCGAGCAAATGCAACGTTTTTCTGTACTGATTGATTTAATATTTTATATATATATATATATATATATTTTTTTAAATTGACGCTCCATAATTACGATTTAAACGATTTCTCGGTTTTCTTCTTTCCTAGTTGTATTATTTCCGACCAACTTGAATATTTATCGAGCCCATTTTCTAACATGATGATAACTCACCTATATGATTATTCATCATTTCTACCTAGTCATTGTTATCTATAGTATAATTCGTTAATTATTTATTCATTCGCCTAGAAGAGAACAAGGACGTTTTAGCATCACAAAACAGTTACAGTGGAACAGTTTTTCACATTGTTGAACCGATAGTCTCATATATATCAGGCCGCGAGTATTAGACTAACAAACAGAGCTAAGTAAACACTTATCAGGGTCAAATACATCTGCACACGTGGCATGTATGACTTTCTATTTTCTACTATCTTTCTACTCAAACTTGTTTCCTAAAAGAGATAACCTCCACAAATATCGCATGATGGCTTACTTGGAAGAAACGAAGAAATGATTAAAATAAAAAACAAGTGTGACTAAATATTGGAGAGGGAACTTCTTGCTACAGGCTTTATATATACAGAATCAAGTGCGTGAATTTATTTCCTTTCTTCGCAGTCGACTCGTAGCGCATCGCTGGTCGCGTTTGGCAGCCGAGATTTGTAGCAAACAAAGAGGAATTTTATCATCAGTTTTTGTCAATCTGTTTAATCAGTCATTGTGACATAAATTTCATAAATTAATCAAAATTACGTGCGTAAGAGGTAAGCTCTATTTGATTTTTCCTTCTTGTAACTCTTCGCTGTATACCTCTTCCGTTTAGAATTAAGAAGTAAAATTATGCTTAATGTAAGAAAATGAAGCTAAAAAGGATTTGTATTAAAAAAGATTTAGGTTTGCAATATTAGTTACATTATTTTATTAGTACTTAAATCTTAAAAACTCTATAGGTATGCAATGTATAAAACTATTAAAAAATGTATTGTTTCAGTGAATAAGATTTTTTTATCTTGTTCAGCAAGAGTAACTAACAAAAATGGCAGAGGCAGAACAACAATGTACGGAAATAAAACTCTCTGTACCCTGGGGTCACGTTGCTGCCAAAACCTATGGCTCTCCCACAGGAAAGCCAGTCTTACTAGTGCACGGTCAATTAGATAACTTGGGATCTTTTACTAGACTGATGAAGTATTTACCAAAAGAATTATTTTATTACGTATGCATAGATTTACCTGGCCACGGATGGTCGTCACCCTTTCCATCTTGGATGATGATAGACATAACAGTTTACACACACGCATTATATTTCATCTTAGAAGCCCTGCAGTGGAAAAAGTTTATTTATATAGGACACAGTTTAGGAACGCAAATAGCTTTCATGTTCAGTATTTTTCAACCAAATAGAATCAGCAAGTTCATTTCTCTTGATGGGCTTCTTATGGGTCATCAGGACGAAGATTATGTACAACATTTTTATACAACATCTACACTTATAGTAAAAACTTATCATAAAACCGAAAAACCACGGTCTTACACTAAAACAGAAATATTACATGCTCTTAAGACTATGAGGATGTCACCTTTAAATTCCGAAGCTGCTGATGCACTGTTTGAGCGTACAGTTACAAAAGTAAATGGGAATGGGAAGTATATATATAATAGAGATTTGCGATTAAGATATCAACCTCTTTTATTTATGAATATGGATGAATGTCAGAAGTTTAATAACAAGCTTTCAGTTCCAATATACCTCTTTCTTCCATCTCACGGTGTTCTTCGTCAACATGAAGAAGAACTTAAATTAGTGTTGGAAACGATAAAAACTAAAACCATGTTGGAAATAATTAATATAGACGGAACTCATGACGTTCATAATAATAATCCCGAAATTATCGCGCCATTTATATGTGAAATATTGAACAGTGACAATTTCAGCAAACTATAGACAATTTGTGTGTGTGTGTGTGTGTGTGTGTGTGTGTGTTAACAGATTGCCTATTTAAATTAGAATTTTTCATGGAAAAAACAATTGATAATGTCCTCTAAAAGATTGTAGAGCATTATATTATATATAAATATTATATATATATATATATATATATATATGTATGTATGTATGTATGTATGTATGTATGTATGTATGTATGTATGTATGTATGTATATATATACACATATATATATATATATATATATATATTGTCTCGTATATTATGCGTGTTATTATAAATAGTCCTAATATTACGCATGGAAATTGTGTGGAATGAGTCAAATAATTGAATAAAAAAAATATATATATAATACGCATGTAAGTATACTGTATATCTATATTTGTACTTCTCATATGCAATTTACATTTTACAATGTTAATATTTATTCAAATGGTGAGGTAAGGTATTGTAAGGTATCATATAAAAAATAGTTATAAAATGTATTACAGTAAAAAAGATATTGTATTATAAAAATTGTATTTTCCATAGAAAATTGTACAAAATTGTAAAATAGTTTATTCTTGTAAATTTTTACAAATTTAGTATTGTAATTTTCACTAAACCTTTCATTTGGTGGACTTTAATTTTTACTTCTTTATCTGTCAGAATAATATCTCTCAGTTCATCTTCGAGGACGATTGCCGTATGATTCATGAAAGAATCATTCTTCTTTGTATCATGTACGTGATATGGACTGAGCTGGACCTTGTACCAACATATTAAGGCATTTGGCAAAATTTTTCCTTTGTCACTTATTTCGCCAAAATTTACGATTGTTTCGGTAGTCTCGGTTTCATTTATTTCTGCCAGTATTTGCGTCTCAGACATAATCTCACATGAATATAAACTCGAATTCAAATCGAATATTTGGTTGATCTGTAGCAAAATAAGCATGGAAATGAAAATCGATATCTTCAGGCTAGAGTATTTTAAGTGTGGACTTACCTTATATTTGTTTATGTATTCAGCGATTATGTAATTTGTACTTTTATTATTGGCTATATTATCCCGCACATGTAGACCATCTTCGCTGTCCGAGCTCTAAAAAGAAAAACCTATTCTTTATTTTACTGTTATTAGGCAAGCAAATTCTACAAAATTTTATTTTTAATAATCATATTCTCATAAGATTGTACCGTTTATTTAAATATAAATTACATAATTAAAAATATTGCATTGTTATACCGTATCAATGGAGGTACCGAATGAACATGATCTTTGAAGATTTGCATCTTGCACATATACCATATTTGGTAAATCTTCCGAGTACACTAATTGTCCCATAAGGAAAATCTTTTCCGGCAATAACACGCCGTTCGTTTTAAGTAAGTTCCTGAACCAATGGATAATTAAACAGATTTTAATACTACATAAATCATGCAATATATAAATATTACATACAATATATTACCTGGAAATTTCATAACTATCTTGATCATCTTTCAATTCACCTTTAATATCAAAGTTATGAATAAATATGGAATCTAGAAAACATGGAATTTCCTCATAGTTTGATATCATCTGCACTTTCCCTTGCAGTCCGCTATCACGGGCTATTTGTTCAATCAAAACACGTAGCGTTGGATTGTCAGTTTTGTAATATAAAATTTCGCTATCTTTACATTCCTTTAAAAGAGTCAATCCGTAGATTGGAAAAGGCGAAGTATCCAAAATATATTTCATTTTTCTATTCTCTTGAGATCTACCAATTTCTGTGAGCAGTTTGACGTAATCGAAGTCATTTAAGAAGGCAATAACTTCTTTTGGCAAATGATACAAAGTTGTACAATTCTCATTGAATCGCGCATTACCCGCGCTATAAGAACATTTTAGTTTACCCTTTAAGGTTTCCGCTTTTATCGTCAGGACGTCACCTTCGCGACATACGGTCGGCATCATTGGGAAAACAGCAAATTGCCAACAAGATTTTCCATCCGAGGAATCCAAGATGATCTCCTCGTCAAGATGTAACTTGAACCAAGTGACTAAACCGTCTATGATACCGTCGTATCTACATTTTGTTTGTAGCATCTGCTTTATCCCATCCTTGCAGAATTCGTACAATTCTAGCAAATTATTAAAGTTTACATTAAAGAGCACGTGTGGCTCTGTGACGTAATTAATTTGAACTTTTTCCAGGTTTTCTGTATCGTAATATTCGTCGTCTGACAGTATAGACACGTTGTCGAAGTTTAAAAAACAGTGATATTTTACTTTGTCAAAAACCACCGACGATCTGTATCTAATGTATTCACATTCAATGGCTGCTGTGTAAACCGTCGCGCCCATAGGTATTACCATGCCATTTAAATCTAAAATGTTCATGTGCACGTTAATCATAGACGGTATTACAAGCTCTCCAAATAAGCCAGCATCAAACGTTTCAGTCACTATTAATTTTACTCTAGAATTACATGATATATGGTTTTAGTATTAATCAAGGTATAATATTGTAGTAATTGATTAAAGCAAACAATTATTAAATGGTATATAAGTATATACTGTATTCTGAATATGCATATACACACATATACAAACCTTTCTGAAATATCTGCAGGTACTTTAAGATCGAATGATAGTTTTGGTATTAATTTTATATCAGTCGCATTATTAGATTCAAACACTTTTTTCGCAATCAGCATCATCGCTTCAGAACATTCGCATGTGTAAACTTTCGTTGCCCCAGCATCTTTCGCGTACAGACTCAAAAGACCCGTACCAGTCCCTATGTCCAATACCGTATCATAGCCCTGACTGACTCTCTTACGTATGGCCTGCTCAAAAGCATTGTTTCTCTGCTTGTCATTAAGCATCGTGAAATGCCACCTGTCCACCGCCATACTATACGCATTTTGCAAGTTTCGCTCTGCCGGTAGAAAGTTAACATCAACTTTCAAAGCTCTTTTTAAATATTCTATCGCCCTTATGGGATCGTTATTCCTTTAACAAGTATATGCGGCATTCTATGAGTCTTTTAGATCAGGAATTATAAGAATTTATTGTGAAGGCTATTGAAAAATTAATGTTTGTGCATAATACGGCCTGATTACCTTAACAAGTGCGCCGCAAAATTATTTAGCATACGAGGATTATTTGGGTAAATACTCAAAGAAACTTTGTAGCAGTTTACAATGTCTGAAAATTTGTTTTCTTTCGCTAACTGCATTCCCCATTCGCCTGCAAATTAAATATCATATATAAAAAATAGACGTTTTTATATCATAAATATAAATACAAGTTGTATACATGTGTAAATACTATGACTTACACAGCACATCTGTAAACGTTTCTTCAATCTCCGATCTCCTTGCAGATAGTTCCGCAAAGATAATGTAATATGCAAAAGCTTTTCCAACATTTCCATTCCTGTCGTATTCTCTGGCCTTTTGCAGCGACTCTTCCAATATGCCATTTACCTCTGCTTGCATTTTGCATCGATTAAAATTCTCTTTACCTCGTTCGCGCTAGTTTTATTACAATCGTCTCTTAAAAAAAAAGCTTCAAATTGACTGTTATCGCGTCGAAGGAATGATTATGTAGGTAATTTAAATTAACAGTATTGCACACAAACAAACACGTCTATATACGTCAAGTATGAGATTAACCTAACATTTGTTTACTTCGATTCGTATTGCGAATTGCGAAGAAAGCTGTCAACTTTCTGAAAATAAAATACATATGTCGTAACGAAAAACGGAGCTCTGCGTTCCTAAAGGCTTTCAAAAATAGCGCTCGCAGGTGTTGCTGCATTTTGTCCAATTTCGAAATAAAAATTGCAATTAATCAATAAAAATAAAAGATTAAAATTGATGTTATCCGATTAATCGAAATCTAATCTTAAATTTGCAATCTTTGGCCGGTATTCATAGTCGGTTCTTATTTTAAGACCGTCTCAAATAATGTCTTAAGATGCTAATACGGGTCTGTGATTGGTTCATAACATCTTAAGATCGTATAAGATTCGACTATGAATACCGGCCTTTGATCTCTATAGGCTGCGTTTCGTTATTCACTCGCAGTACTGGCAGCACTGTAAATCCGTTCCAATATACGCGGCAGTAAGCTGTCAAAGCGTTTTCGTGTTCATGTGACGTCATAGATTTTGTCGTCACTTCCTACTTTCATTACTGCGGCTCGCGAGGTGAGGCATTCGCAGTAAGAACATGGCGGCTATGGCGGCACCTTTGGAGAATAATTGGTCCTTACCTATGTGAACCTGGCACCCAACTTTCAAAAAATTAATTTTTTACGGAAAACGTTAGCATTTTGTTTGTAGTTGTTTGTAGTAACAAAAATTTTGTTTGTATAGTTTAATACATTAAAAATTATAAAAATTTTAAAAATTACTCGCACCTTACTTTGAAATATCTCAAAGTCGAAAATTGTTTGTAGTTGTTTGTAGTGCTTTTCTTTTCGTTTGTAGTTGCACCGTTCAAAAGTTATTATGTTTTTGCAATAAACAAAAAGTGTAACTTTGCCAATTTTGGAGATATCTCAAATCCGCTTGCGCCATCTTCTTCAGAATCGTTTGTAGTTGTTTGTAGTGCTTTTCTTTTCGTTTGTATAATAGTTGCACCGTTTAAAAGTTATTATATTTTTGCAATAAACAAAAAGAGTAACTTTGCCAATTTTGAAGATATCTCAAATCCGCTTGCGCCATCTTCTTCAGAATCGTTTGTAGTGCTTTTTTTGTTTATAGTTGCACCATTCAAAAGTTATATTTTTGCAATAAACAAAAAATGTAATTTTGCCAATTTTGAAGATATCTCAAATCCGCTTGCGCCATCTTCTTCAGAATCGTTTGTAGTTGTTTGTAATGCTTTTCTTTTCGTTTGTAGTTGCACCGTTCAAAAGTTATTATATTTTTGCAATAAACAAAAAGTGTAACTTTGCCAATTTTGGAGATATTTTAAACGAAACGAGAGAAAACCATTACAAACAACTACAAACAATTCTGAAGAAGATGGTGCAAGCGGATTTGAGATATCTCCAAAACTGGCAAAGTCTTTTTGTTTATTGCAAAAATATAATAACTTTTGAACGGTGCAACTACAAACGAAAAGAAAAGCACTACAAACAACTACAAACGATTCTGAAGAAGATGGCGCAGACGGATTTGAGATATCTTCAAAATTGGCAAAGTTACACTTTTTGTTTATCTATATATATAAAAAAGAATGTATGTATGTATGTATGTATGTCCTTTATGCCTGCCCAAACCCCTGAACCGAATTTTTACCAAAAGTATATGAAATAGGGGTAGAATTTTCCGGGGAGTGTTATAGGGTGTATAGTTTTTCGTTACCGATTTTCTGGAAACCGGTTTTTTTAATTTCTTTAATTTTTTAAGAAATAATTGACCGAATTTTAAAGAATTGTATATAAAATAGGGGTAGAATTACCTGGGGAGTGCTATAAAGTGTATAATTTTTTGTTACCAATTTTTTTGGAAGACGGTTCTTAAATTTTTTCAATTTTTCGGGAATTTATTGACCGAATCTTAAAGAATTGTATATAAAACAGGGGTAGAATTTTCCGGGGAGTGTTACAAACTGTATAATTTGTATAGCCGATCTTTTTGGAAACCGGTTTTTTTAATTTTTTAAATTTTTCGGGAAATAATTGATTGAAATATATGAAATAGGCTAGAGACCCTCTAACAGAGTCTGGCCATAGGGACAGCCAGTTTTGATTGGTCCGTCAGTTTTTGTCAACTCCCGCTCATATTTGAATCACTCTAACCTTACCATTAAGATAAACATTGTATTTCAGCAACATAAATGAAAAATAAACGTTGTAGAAGAACTAAATATTATATACTTTTTATTTATAACATTATAACATTAAAGTAATATATATAATAATACATAAATTATATTATCCAATAATATAATAACTAAAAAATTCTTTGTATTTAATGTTTGCTCGGTTATACATAAAAAATAGTAAAATGAAAAAGAAAATAAATACGCAAAACATTTTTTATATTAAGTATACCTTTGATATAACACATTCTTTGGTTATGGTAAAATATTATATCGTAATTCTTTGGTATCATATCACATTAAAATATAACGAAAATCAAATATTGCAAAAATCAAATATTTTGAAAATCAAATATTACGAAGTTAAAGCGTGCATCGCCATTGATTTGCTATCATATCGATTGCGTACAGTAGTTTTTTTATTAGAAATTTTTAGTCTGAACGCTGCAAATCTTTTTATGATTTTTAAATATAAATTATGACAATTTAAGATATGATCAGCATTGACTTTTGCAAATTGTTCACTTAGAAATAATGTCCATTGCGTGTCTTAATACACATGTTCTCCGGGCGAAGCCCGGCGGGGCATGCTAGTTGCAAAATATAATAACTTTTGAACGGTGCAACTACAAACAAAAAGAAAAGCACTACAAACAACTACAAATGATTCTGAAGAAGATGACGCAAGCAGATTTGAAATATCTCGACAAATGACAAAGTTAGGTTTTATTTATTTTTTTAAATTGTTGTAACTTTTAAACGGTTCAACTACAAACGAAACAAAAAGCACTACAAACAACTACAAACGATTCTAAAGAAGATGGCACAAACGGACTTGAGATATCTCAAAGTGGGGTGCAAGTAATTTTTATAATTTTTATAATTTTTAATGTATTAAACTACAAACAAAATTTTTGTTACTGCAAACAAAATGCTAACGTTTTCCGTAAAAAAATTAATTTTTCGGAAGTTGGGTGCCAGGTTCACATAGGTTTGGTTCTTGTGGACCTGGAATAAGGCAACAAACAAGAAATATACAGTAATTGTTAGTCACAAAGATGCGGAAAAAGCCCGAAAAGGTTACTAAATTAATATAATTAATATAATAATAAATAATTTCAATATTTTCATAAATCTGAAAATTGTTATTTATTTTATAAACATGACTTTTCCAACATTATTGTTTAAGTACAAAAATTTTTTCTATATATTTAGAATAGGTGGTTCTATCGTCGTGTCACGTCGTGTCTCTTATAGGTTAAGATAGGTTATATTTTTTTCTTATACATAACAAAAGAGCAGTACTGCGGATATCGTTCCGTTATTGCAGCGTTATATGCGGTAAAAGCAACAGAAGTAATTACGGAACGCTTCTGCAGTTCTACTCAATGACGTCATATCGTCAGTACTTACAGTAAATATCGAAACGCACCCATAGTTATTTGCTATGGGATTATATAATTTGTTCTCTGACAATGAGAGATATCGCATTGACCGCGTTCAGCAGACCAAGCTGCTGAGTAGCAGTCGAACGTGATTGGCTCTTACTTTTAGAACCAACCAATTAACGCAGAGTGTTGCGAAGGCGAACTCAACAGTTGTGTCTGCTGAACGCGGCCATTATTTTTGCAACGTCGATGCGTTTCAAAACTCATGAAGAAAAGGTATCATAACGGCTCCCGGCTCGCAAATCGTGTGCGCCCGTGCATATTTATATATACATATATATATGCATACACATCATATACACACCATATAATATATACTTTATACACTCACTGGGATGGGAACCACATCTGCTCCATAATCGTATAATATCAAACCATATACCGGGTGTCTGAGACCACCCGCCCACCCCTTTTCTTTCAAAAACTAAGCATTTTAGAGAAAAACGTTCCAAACAAAAATTGTATGGTTTTGAGAGGAACATAAGATGGTGTCATTGATTTAACCTTGGGTGGCATTGTTAAGGACAGGTCAAGGACACCTTCAGTTTCTCAAATGGAACCCTCTATTTTTTATTGCATATTCTTATAGCTTATGTCAAGAGCTTTCCAAAACACTATAATTAAGTATTTTTTCATTAAGTACTTTTCGAGTTATAAGGCTTGAAAGTTACAGTATTGTGACATAATATTTTGTTAAGTAGTATTTATAATTCAAATTCCTTACTTTTTATTTTTGCAAACAATATGAATCAATTAATGTAAAAAAAACAAAATTTTCTTAAAGAAAAACTTGTTGTGTAAGAGCGTAATGTGACACAATAGATAGCGCACTAATCTACAAAGCTGAAGAACAATTTTAATGCCATTTATAATGAGTGTGATTCTTGTACCGTTGTTAAGAACAATGTCTAAAACGCAAATCAAACACCCCGAATCGTGAGAGGCAAGAGGACTCACGCAAATCAAGCACCCCGAATCGTGAGAGGCAAGGGGACTCACGCAAATCAAGCACCCCGAATCGTGAGAAGCTAAGAAAATAATAAATATGCAATAAACAGTTACACAAGTTTTTCTTTAAGAAAATTGTGTTTTCTTTACATTAATTGATTCGTATTGTTTGCAAAAATAATAAGTAAGGAATTTGAAATATAAATACTTAACAAAATATTATGTCACAATACTGTAACTTTCAAGCCTTATAACTCGAAAAGTACTAATGAAAAAATACTTAATTATAGTGTTTTGGAAAGCTCTCGACATAAACTATAAGATAATGGAATAAAAAATAGGGGGTTTCATTTAAGAAATTGAAGGTGTCCTTGACCTGTCCTTAACGATGCCACCCAAGGTCAAATTAATGACACCATCTTATGTTCTCCTCAAAACCATACAATTTTTGTCTGGAACTTTTTTCTTTAAAATGCTTAGTTTTTGAAAGAAAAAGGGTGGGTGGGTGGTCTTAGACACCCGGTATGTATATATACCCAATACAGAAACGTTCAAACATTAATTTGCTTTCTTCTCGTCAAACCTGTTAAAAGGAAACAACGTCAATATAATATTCGAAAAGATGAACCACTTAACTTAGCACACGAATTTACTTCAAATAATACAAAATTTATGTACAAATTTCGGACGTGAAATAAATTTGTGCTTTTTCTACCTCAGTAGAACATTCCTAATTTGACCGAAAACATATTTATTTCGCCACCAAATAATTCCTAATTTGCTTCTTGAGTCTCGCGATAATTATATCTTCAGCTTACTTTCTTAATTGTTGCAATTTGAAGTATCATCGAATAAATTAAAAGATTGCAAAGAAATTAATTTAATTAGGAACATCGCGTGGGATGTAGTACAGGAGGTGAGATTTATTGCTAAAAGAAAATTATTTAAATCCTTTTTTATTTTTGAAAGAGCAAAACTGTTCGTAGACTGTTCGTTACGTTCCGACATTCTAAAAAATCCATTATTGAAATTAATATAATTAATCAATCATCTGACGACGATGAGATTCTATCGCGTTTCTCTTCGAAATTTTCTCGTCTTTTTCATCTCGCATATAATTTATTACATTTCATGTCGTGGCTTTCAATCATTGGCGTTATAACGTTAACCGAGGACACGTGTGATACGTCTTCCAGCTACCTCCTAGCTAATTCTCGGGCGAGCCGAGTTATCCTAGCATACAAGCAACGTATAACTGTACTTGCAGACATGGCTATTACCGGCGCGGAGTGCATTCGAGCGAAACACGATGCGGAATCAGATCACGAAACGTTCGACGTACTCCCTGGATATTGAAACAACGTTAATTATCTAGCGCGAGGACGAGGAATTAATTGCAGCGGAATCATATATGCAGCGAAAAATCGATCCGCTTGGCTCGAGACGGCTCGATCATTATCCTCCGGGTCCTCCCTTCGTCAGGCACGGCTCCGTGGAGTCCGTCCGTGGGCGGGTTTCCGTTCTGCCAAAAAAAGAAATGATCGGAGAGAAACGATATTCAGCCGTGCCACGCGAAAGATGCGGCCCATATATGGTGCAATTGGGACGAAACGACATTCGTGCCCCCGCCTAGCGACAGCGAAACGAGATTTCGCCAAAATTCCGCGCCGAAACCCGCTTCGTCGTTCCCGAGGATCGATCCCGCGATCGCGTTCTTGAAATCAGGATCGTGGGATCCGGAAGGAGACGAGAATTGGTTTCTCCACGGGGGAAAAAAAATAATTCGAACTAGCGTCAATGGGACTATATCGTCCCAGCGTGGAGAGAATTGACGATCGGGCGTGATGAGTGCTGCGGTCCCAGCGGTCCAGCAACCGGCCAATCGTCGCGCGTTATGACGTCACCGCCTGCCAATCGGCGCGAGCTGGAACGGTCGATTCCAGCGGGTATAAATAGCGCGCAGGAGGCGCCGCACGCCCAACAGTCGCTGGTTGTCACTGGTTGTCGATCGGACGTCACACGTCGTATAGTTGTTAGCAAAAGCTCCATTACTTGCTTTCGCCAACTATCGATCGCCCCGTGGTGGCTATCAGTATCTTCGTTTTCTAAGAGGACGCTAAACGACCCCGTAATACAAAATGGTAAGCCGGCGAATCCTCGCATTTTCCTTCGCGCGAGATCTGATCGTCCTGACGTGTCGGCGTTGTCCCTTGACGGCCATTTTGTAACGGTTAAACGCGCCGGCCGGCTGTTAAATTTAGATCGCGTTGCCCCGCCTTTCCTTTGTTCCCGATATCACGGGAGATCCGTATCGCGTGACCAATTCTTGCTAATCTCCACGCTTACTCATAGAAAATTGCTCGAATGTTCCAGTCTGCGAACATTACCAAGCCATCGACCCCGATGAGTCAGTCTAGAAAATCAATATTCTGCCTTGCTCAGTCGCGTCGTCAATATCAGTCATTCGTCACCGTTTAATAAAAACCTCAGGTACAACGCAGTTAGGTATACGGTACTAATGTCCATTTGATTCATTTCAGCGTGAGTGTATCTCAATCCACGTTGGACAAGCCGGTGTACAGATCGGTAATGCCTGCTGGGAGCTGTACTGCCTGGAGCATGGCATCCAGCCGGACGGCCAGATGCCGTCTGACAAGACTATCGGAGGTGGGGACGACAGTTTCAACACCTTCTTCAGCGAGACTGGTGCCGGCAAGCATGTACCCAGGGCTGTCTTTATCGATTTGGAACCTACTGTAGTTGGTACGTATATTTCGCCCTTACGTGACTATTCCATATTGATACCTAAGACGTTTTTACATGTTCAAATGTTTGTGTTTGCAGATGAGGTTCGCACCGGAACTTACCGTCAGCTCTTCCATCCGGAACAATTGATCACCGGCAAGGAGGACGCCGCGAACAATTACGCTCGCGGTCATTACACGATCGGTAAGGAGATCGTTGACCTCGTGCTGGATCGCATTCGCAAGCTCGCGGACCAATGCACCGGTCTGCAGGGATTCCTCATCTTCCACTCGTTCGGCGGCGGCACCGGTTCGGGTTTCACCTCCCTACTGATGGAGCGTTTGTCCGTTGACTATGGCAAGAAGTCGAAACTCGAATTTGCCATTTATCCCGCACCACAGGTCTCCACCGCCGTGGTCGAACCGTACAATTCTATCTTGACGACGCACACCACTCTCGAGCATTCTGACTGCGCGTTTATGGTCGACAACGAGGCGATCTATGACATTTGTCGCCGCAACCTGGATATCGAAAGGCCAACCTATACAAATCTTAATCGCCTGATCGGCCAGATCGTGTCGTCTATCACGGCCTCTCTACGGTTCGATGGAGCCCTGAATGTTGATCTGACGGAATTCCAGACCAACTTGGTGCCCTATCCGAGAATCCACTTCCCCCTGGTGACGTACGCGCCCGTTATCTCGGCCGAGAAGGCCTATCACGAGCAGCTATCCGTCTCGGAGATTACAAACGCCTGCTTCGAGCCGGCTAATCAGATGGTCAAGTGCGACCCTCGTCATGGCAAGTACATGGCCTGCTGTATGCTCTATCGTGGCGACGTCGTACCCAAGGACGTCAACGCGGCAATCGCTACCATCAAGACAAAGCGCACCATTCAGTTCGTCGATTGGTGCCCTACCGGTTTCAAAGTTGGCATTAACTATCAGCCGCCGACCGTCGTGCCTGGCGGCGACCTCGCCAAGGTCCAGCGCGCCGTCTGTATGCTGTCCAACACCACTGCCATCGCCGAGGCCTGGGCCCGTCTAGATCACAAGTTCGATCTGATGTACGCCAAGCGTGCATTCGTCCATTGGTACGTCGGCGAGGGTATGGAAGAAGGAGAGTTCTCGGAGGCGCGTGAGGATCTCGCCGCGCTCGAAAAAGATTACGAGGAGGTCGGAATGGATTCTGCGGAAGGCGAGGGTGAAGAGGGCGCCGAGGAGTACTAAAGTGCTATCGTCGCTCGGCCTTCCGTTTCACGGCTTTGAAATATCTTAATGTGTTTTGAAATAAAGTAACTGAATTCATTTGCAACACAAATTTCCGTTTATTTGATACATCCGGCCCTCTTTCCTGAATCACGATTAAGTTGACTGGCTTTTTGTTCCATAAAAAATTTTGTCTAGCTCAAGTTCTTCAAAAAGATATATTCATGAAAGTTAAAAAAGATATGTGTTTATTATGTATTTTATCAATTCAAAACGTGCATATTATATTTTTCATGAGAGATTTTTATGTAAGTAGGAAATAGTGAGATGATTATGATACTATTGAAAAAATAACGTGTATATTTTGCAGTATTTCGTTTTACAATAGCAATTTGTGTGTGATCAGACCTATGTACATCCGTAAAAAACATTTACATGATCCTTCAAATTTAATTTAATTAAAATTTAATTACAATACATTCTGTAAAAAGATAAATTATCTAATTATATTTATCCACGATCCAACTGTTTATAAAAAATCATCCAATGGTATATATTATGTAAATTTAAAACTCAAATGTATAATTTTAGCATTGATGCAATCATCTATTCATGATTGTAATTTTCCAACATGATTCCATCATCTATTCATGATCTGTAATTTTTCCAACATGATTCAATCATCTGTAATTCATGATCTGTAATTTAGCAACATTGATTCAATCATCGTATTCCAAGACGAAATCTTCATCATGGGCGTATTCTTCATCCTCTGAATAATAATCCAGGTATTCGGCAGGAAAATCGAAATCGTCGTCGTCGTCCAGTTCGTCAGGTATCACACCGCGATACAACATGTTGAAACAATTGGATTCTGGATTTCGAAAGTGTAAGTAAGGCGCCTCGGGATTCAGCCGTGTGCCGCACAGCCAACAGAAATACGTGCCGCAGTGCGAACACGTCATCTTGTTACAACCGTCAGATTTCTGAAACAATTCGCCGAAATATGCGTTAATTTATCCGACAATAAGCGTAATCTTATCTGTGAGAAAAGTTTGACTTTGTACCTCGATTGCAGTTTTGCAGTGCGGGCAATTGTGACTGTTATCATTAATCCAATTTTCAGACATTACATTCTCTATCAATGTTTGAAGCTGTTTCTTGCCGTAGTGCTTTTCCATTTCGGCTTTCTTTTCGTTGCTGGCTGATTGATATTCTTTCAATAATCGTTGTTTCTCAGCTATTAATGAAACCAACGCATGATGTATATTAGTACGTTACATAAAATATAATAAAAATTTGAATGAATTTTTTCTTATGAACTAAATGGTACAAGAGCGAATAGCTTGTTGTGCAAAATGCGAATTGTCAATGAGATTTAGGCGCATACCTGAACTAATTTTGCAGGATTCTATCCCATGATAAACCATCTTGCAACGAATACAGAATGCGTACTGACAAACGGGACACCTTGCCATATTATCATCAGGATCACGAGTGACTGGATATTGACAATGTCTTCTTGGACAGTAGACTATATCCATCATAGTATCTAACGTAGTACTTAACAATAAGGAATCATACTTTGAGAACAACTCCGAACTTACCAAATCTTTTACCTGCAACAAAGCCAACAGTCACAAATGCATTATGTAATCGGCAATACATACTCAATAGAATTTGTGTAATACGGGCACGAAATAGTCACCTGACCAGGCGTAGCCTCAAACTTGCATTTTTCTTCGGGACAAAAAATATTCTGTACATTTCCCTCTTTGATCTTTACTTCAAAATAACCCCTGACGCAATCTTTACAGAAGGTGTGAGCACAAGGCAGGAACTGCGTGCAATGCTCCCCTGACTTGTCGGTGAAGCAGATGTTACAGGTGTAAAAATTTTTTTTGAATTCAATCTGTTTGCGTTTCTCATTGTAGTCGATCAACACTTGGATGGGGTTACTGCCGATCGGACAGTCTAGAATGGCCCTTTTGTCAATGACACTGGTTTTCTTCGACATGCTCTCTCTGTTGGCTTCGCTGTTACTCTGCCTGTTAGGCTCGCTCGTTTCCTTGTTTGTCTGCGAGCCTTGCAGCTTCTCTACCGTTCTCTTGTAAGACGTGTACATGCAGTCCATATCTAGACGGTCTTTTATCTTTAAGAAGCTAAGCGTTTTATCCTGGAGAAACTCCACCCACGTGAACAAGATCTCTTGCTTGCTGCTCTCCCACAACGAGTCGAGCTTTCTGCATAACTTAGACAGTACTACCGGGTATAACCAAGAGGAGCATAACATAAACGTAGGGGCTGACTTGGATGGATAATCCTCCGGCAGCGTGACGTGCAGCGTCAAGGGTGGGAGATACGATATCTGTACGTCCTGCGCCAGGTCCTCCTCGTGCCTCAGATCCTTGTACGACAATTGACATTTCGCCGGTAGACTCACAAATATCTTGAAGGTGCAATCGAACCGGCCGTTCTCCTCATGATACGAGAATTCCTCTTCAGTGTAGATACTTTCCAACGCGGTGACCTCGTCCTTTTGTTTCTCGTAGTCCATCGACTGAAAAACAAAACCCGATTATCGAGCTGTCACGTGTGAATCTCCTCTGACGAAAGGCGAATTCCTTGCTCACCGAATCCGGAGGCTCGGGGCGCGTCAGGCGTGCGACGTGGTTGAGACGTCAGGTCTCACGATTAATCGTCGCGCACTTTGCGATCTGGCTGACTGGCTGTCAAAAACGGTACATGGTGCGTACGAGGAGGATTCAAGTTTGAGTTTGAGGGTTATGCTACGAGACACGAGTACCCAAGTCCACGATGACGCTGCGCGTAGCGGTACTGCAGCTGAACACTCTGAACAGCGCTCGAATTCTCGTCGCTCGTCTCTGTGGTCTCTGGTCTCTGGTCGACTCGAGCATTTGTATTTTTTCGCGTTTACGACACGACAAAAAGTCGACAGACATGTAAAAGCATATACTATTTAGAAAAATTGAATAATATAATTATTATCTTATAAAATTAATTTCAAATAATGATCGAATATTAATTAAATATTATAGGAGTATTATATATGCGTCTCCTAAACGTATACGTGTTATTACCTTAAATTAAAACAGATAACAAAAAATGAAAATAATCCTCATAAACGAGGGGGGTTTTTCAGGCTCCTCATAAACGAAGCATCATTAAGAGGTTCTACTGCGGAATATCATAATGAAATATTTTAGACGCGAGAAAATAATAATTGAGATGAGCTTCAAAGTTCAGAGGGAAAGGGATAAAAGTTTTTATTAAAAGAATCTTTTTGTATCTACATTAAATTTCAGTTTGATAAATTATAATTGATAATGAATATTATTCATTATTATTTATTATTATTATCGCTAAATCCTGAAATCCTCTCTCGGATCTTTCTCTTCAGTCTTCGATTTCCGGCTCCGAGTCTCCTGATCGATCTCGTTGTCCTCGATCGATCTTCGAGACATCGATACGGCGCGTATGGCGGCGCCCAGAAAGTAAATATGCGGTGTGCGTCTAATCAGTGCGAGAATGATGCACCGTCTCAGTGTCGATGTAAAAGAAAACACGTTCAAGATCAACAATCAACACGAAGAGGGAGGATCGGCGCCTCTCCGTTTATCGCGGTTGCTTATCGCTCTTGAGCGCGTCGCTGATCCGTCGCGGGTGCGCGAGAAGTGAAATCGGTATTTAGCGCGCGGAATACGCGCACCGCACAACGATGAACCAGAACGAGACGTGGAAGTTGTTGCTGCCGATATGCGTCAACGCGGTGATGTCTGTGTGCGCGTACGGCTTGACCGTTCGCCTGATCCCGAGGATAAAATCCATGTTCGTCAAGGCTAACCTCTACGGCGTCGACATGAGCAAGAGGAGCGGTGGCAAAATGTGAGTGGGACGAGGATATCGGAATCCAACGCTGCTCGAGCCTCCCAGAAACCGAGCTGATCGACTCCACGTTTTATATATACTTATACATTTCGAAACTTTAGTATCGGTTGCACGTGACTGCAACTTGAGTTTTCTCGGCTTTCTCTCTCACGGAGTTGATCCGGTCTGTCTTCCAAGAGGCTCGTTTTGTGCGAAACACGCTCGTTGTATTCATATGTTTATCTGTCGATCGTTACACCACGGGATGCTCTGCACCCGACTGGGTTTATTCTTGCAGACCAGAGGCGATAGGCGTTGTCACCGGATGCGTGTTTCTCGTAACAATGTTCATCTTTATTCCCGTGCCGTTTACAGATTGTATATTTAGCAACGTAAACTTCCCACATGACAAGGTACGGCGACGAGTGTCGGACAGAGCTAAAGCGTAATTTCTTCTCTCCGATTCTGGTTTTAGAAGATTAAGTTAAGATTAGCTTTGAATAACTTTAGAAATGGCTACGCCTAATCTAAGAATACAAGATATAATTGTATTACAATATATTATATATTCAATATTGCGTTATATCTGATTTTAAAATGTGTTTGTAGATTTATAAGTAAGCAATGTGTAGAACGCGCGTTTTCTATTACAGTTCGTTGATTTTCTGGCTGCGTTACTGTCCATATGTTGCATGCTACTCCTGGGCTTTGCCGACGACGTTTTGGATCTTCGTTGGCGGCACAAACTACTTCTGCCCACTGTAGCATCTTTGCCATTACTGATGGTTTACTATGTTAACTTTAACTCCACGATAATCATCGTACCAAAACCATTGAGATCGTGGCTTGGTTTCTCGCTGGACTTGTGGATTTTTTACTATGTATATATGGGAATGTTGGCGGTGTTTTGCACAAACGCTATAAACATATTAGCCGGGATAAACGGTTTGGAGGTCGGACAAAGTTTAGTCATCGCCACAAGCATTCTCGTCTTCAATGTTGTCGAGCTATTTGGCAGTCAATGGAAGGCGCACCAGTTTTCAATATATTTTATGCTGCCTTATATAACAACTTCCCTCGCATTATTCAAATTTAATTGGTAAGTTGTACTAAAAAATACCATTCTTATGAATAATTTATAATTTATAAAATACCACCTATAATCATGATTATTTGGTTTGCAATAATATGTAACGTATTATGTGGGAGGGATCTTTTTTTGGATAAGGGAGTTTTTTGAATTTCCAAGCGTGGAAATTTATATGTATAAACCATTTAACATTTATATTTCGTCAACGTAATATTTTAGTGTATAAATTCAGTATAATATTACATTAGTGTACATTGAGTATTGAGTATGAGTTAATATCACAGTCGAGTGCGACCAGTACGTCAGTAGTAATCTAGTTTAGCGTAAAAATTGTCTACCAGCCAATCGTACTTCCACGTGTTATTGAGAATCGTTTCTGGCGCGAAATAGGAATCCCTGGACTTAGAGACTCTCAGAAGACCAGTTTTACCGTCCAACCACAGTCCGCTACCTATTAGGTCCTCGACGAAGGGCACGTCGATAGTCTTCTCGATGCAAATCTCCTTAGACTGAACTTTATTGCGAAGACCGATAATAATATTCGCGGGCGCCTGGCACAGATTGCAGTACCACCCGCCGTAGTGGTTCAAATCTCCTATGACTAATCCTAAAATATCTCTCTCGCTGGTGTCTCCATCCAACTGTTGCCGCAATACAAGCGAGTTGGATTGATAGGCGTTGCGCATTAAACCGACGGTGTACGCGCCGAGCGTGATCGTTGTCTTGAGCGGATGCTGCCAGAAGAAGCCGTATATCGACCATCTTAATCTAAATCCGATGGGCTGAGGCCAACCGTCGTACACCTTGAGGAACATTAATGCCCTGGAGTTTAATATCTGTTCCGGCTCCGTCGTCACGTAGATATCGTCGTCCCTTAAATTCTGCACCACAGTCCTGATTTTATCCCAGACGTATTTTGATACTATCCTGGATGGTTTGCGGGACTTGGTCGCCACGTTGATGTACAGAATCTTCTTTTGCTCCCGCTGCAACAGTCCCTTGGACAATTTGTGCCGGAAATTATCCTCCGCGTTGTTGAAATCACAAATTACAAAAAGGTCCACCACGTTATAGAGTTCCTCCACTATCACCTCGGCGATCGCCGAGTTGTAGTCGCTTAGAAAAAAGATGTGAATAATGTGTCTGGCGGTCTTGCGACGTTTTAGGCTAACGTTCTGTTTCGATGCCATTATTGCCCTCCATACGACTTCCGGTTGTCCGCAATCCAAGCCGTGCCACCCTTGATTGCAGATACATCTTTCCAAATGCTCATTGCTCTTCGTCTTACGCTGGTCCACTCCATATTTCCAGCATACGGTACGATTGTATACTTCAAACAGCCTAAATGTCTTGACATCCTTCAACGCTACCTCTCCATTGATTGTCTGGTAAATTGGTGACTTTTTACGATTGCCCTGGTTTACGTGTAGTTCCTATTGATGAAAGAAAATAATTAGTTTTAGAGTATCTCGAGTTAATTAATCGTTAATAACGTTTTACATCGTCAATCACAAATTCGCAGCACCTGTGATGCTTCAAACTTGACGAAACTGACGGATGCGCGAGTCGTTGACGCAGCTAGCTCGGCCGGCGGAGTTGTGGCGACATAGATCATAACAATCAGAACTTGCAAGACCAATAGAGTATACAGCAACGCCAGCTTCCCATCTAGACGGACCTGCATGGCACCGATCCCTGCGCTGTGACAGTTCAATTTCTCATCTTACGTTCCCGAAGAGAAATCTTGCTAGCTGTCTGAGACATCTTCGTTGAGATTATAGTCCCACGAACATCATCGAGAACAAAATCAGTAACTTAAATTTACATTTTATCAGTTTTCGACCTTCTCTAAAGTTTAAAGGATCCATAGCATTCTCTATACCGTGTGTCTCTATTTAAAGCCCACTAAAACCAGATGATATGTAACTCGTCTTGGAATACAGGATGGAATTCTATTTATAACTTTATGTACAATACAGAGAACAATTAAAGAATCGGAGTACATACGCGTATATATATTGAACTATATACATATACGCACGTCAAAGGAGAAATATCTTGAAAACCGTCATCGGATTATAGATCGTCTCAAGTGGGCTTTAACATGAGAAATTCGTTGACCCCATTTCTCGACACGACGTTTCTCATATTTCCCCGCATATCTCCCCGATATTCATTATTCGCACGATATTCTTTTCAGTCGTGCGAGGTAAACGGCCGGTCGCCGATCCGCCGTAGTGCAGAGAATATTTATCGCCCGCCAATTGGATTCCGCGCCTCGTTAAACGCCCCGGCAGCCTCCGCCCCGCACGCATGTCATTGCCCAGTGTCCACAACAGTATTACGTAATAAAGCGTCGCTCACAATGCGGCTCGACGACGACGACGACGACGCCTTCGACGATGATCTCACCAGGACCCCGTGATGCTCGTACGGTGATGTCACCGCGGCGGGACGTGCCATTTAATTTGCGGTGCCCGTTGATCGCCGGACACGTCGATTTTAAGGCTTTGTCAGATCCCACGGCGACTACAGGACAATCGGCGACCGGCAACGCGCGACACCGCGCATACCTCTAGTCCCGTCGATAGTCGCTGCCTGACTCAGGCTGACTGGCTGTTGCGGGGGGAAATGGGGGGAAAGGCGCCCACCGAGCTCCAGCCGCTCCAGGTGCACCTTCTGTCTCTCCCCTCCTGGCTGCCGGGCAACAGCGCGTACCGCGACGACGTGAAAAACCACGCCCGAGCGCCGCAGCAGCCGGCGATCCCGCCCGTTGTGCTCGTCGACGAACACACTCTCGCCGATCGCGACTATCCGCAAAGCGCACGCGTCTTACGGCGGCGTCTCGCGTCTCGTCAAACCGTATCTACGTGCCACCCTTCCGCCCCGCGTTGCCATGCATGAGTAATCCGTCCTGCGGGCGAAACGGACCCGCCCATGAGTCAGAAACTAGATCATTAATTCGAGAATTAGCTAGTCAGGCTCGAGGAAAAGCGGCGGCGGGTCTCTCTTCGCAGCCAGAAGCCCGCGCGTTTGTAGTCATCATGGTGGCCACCTGGTCCTCGCTCACAGTCGCTATGCAATGGCGCTCAATTTAGCGATTTCTCATCGGGGCGATGCCCCGCACGTGTTTCACACATGTTTACGATTTCCCGTATTTGCATGGGAAAAAATATGTCTGCATAATAAGATAAAGCACGCTGCTGCAAAAGAGATAGAATACAGAATTGGGGGGAGGGGGGTAAATGGCATAAATGATCTCCTTTATGTTTGTATTCGCGTAAATATATATATGTGAATCTATAATTTATAATTTATTAATACATTTTATAATACATGTATACATATATTTAATTTGTAATATACATGAATTTACGATTATTGAATGTTTCAAGGTCACGTTGAGATAAAGGAATAATGGTGCTTTGTTCAAGGTATCCATCGCAGGTTTTCGTGGGTGACACGTTTTGCTATTTATCGGGAATGACTTTCGCTGTCGTCGGTATCATAGGCCACTTCAGCAAGACGACCCTATTGTTTTTCATCCCGCAAATAATCAATTTCCTGTATAGCATGCCACAATTATTTCATCTTGTACCATGTCCTAGACACAGATTACCAAAGTAGGTTCTGAACATGAAAGACGATTCCGTCAGAAAATTCCATTCCATAGACAGATCTACTCATAGCGTATATGTACAATTTTATCCGCAGGTATAATGAAAAAATGGATAAATTGGAGCCTAGTGTAACTGTATTTCACAAATCGGAACTTAATGTACTAGGTATTATAGCATAATTTATCTTATATAAGGAAAAGGCCGTTTGTGTGTGTGTGTTGTTTAGAATTATATTTCACTTTACTAGGAAGGCTGCTAATGTATATATTTAAAACATTTAAATTGATAAAATGGCAAGAAGACAAGGGAGGTATTGTGACCTGCAATAATCTAACTTTGATCAATTTTGTACTGATCAATGCTGGTCCATTGAAAGAACCAACGCTAACTTCAATTTTACTGATAATTCAGGTAATTTAAAAGAAAATAAATGTATTTAATTAAAAATATATAAAATTAATAATCTTTTTTTAGATTGTCAGCAGCATGATGGCATTTGTTATCAGATATCCTTTGGCTTCCATATTTTACGATGTTTAAATAAATTAATTAAAATAACATTTAAATGCAAGAATAAAAATATATCAAAATTATAAAAATCTCGAGTTTATCGCAATTATTATCAGTGATCATACTATTGCCTACTTTTTTCCTAATTTCCTATTTCCCTTTCATAGAATACCAAGATTGTGTGTGTGTGTGTGTCATAAATTTTAAGGATCTTCAAATTTTCATGGTTTTAAATACAAAAGTATATTACAAACATTTATTTGATTAATACATCATTTTCTGCACATATGATAAAATAAGGAATAACCATAAAGTAACTTCTGTATAAGTTTCTCTCTATTATACAAATTTTATATATGTATATGTATATAACTTTATTAAAAACAATCGCATAAAAAATTTCGTATGAATTGCTTAATTTTCAATAATAGGCTATTTTTCACATGTAAAGTATTCTAAGCAAAGATACATAAATATACTTCATTCTTTAGGAATTAAAAAATTTGATTATAATTATAAAATTACTCAAATAATACACAACCAATTTTAATATCTGCACAAACACAAAATCTTACAAAGTAAAATTTGAGCAATTCTAAATAACTGTTTATCATGCTAATAAATACTTTAAAGCTTTGATGATCTATAACTAGTACATTGTATCACTAACTTCTTTGTGTAAGTCAGATCAAATGTTAGAACTAAAAGTGGTTATATATATTATATAAAATAATGCGGTATAATAATGCAAAACTATTTGCATATTTCAGTTTTTGAGGTACCCTGTATGATATTGTGATGATTGATGTACTAACATGAAATTTGATTCTTGTAGTTTAGTAACAGTGGTCTTTTATTTTTAATTTCTTAATAATTTAGAACATGGAATTCGGGATGAATCGAGAGGACGACCGAATGACGTCCGGACCTAATCGATTCTTTATATTAAGTTGTGTTTTCGCAGCGTCTCTCAAGCTGTATATGTGTGTCAGTTCCATGAATGTACGACAGAATACCAAAGCCTTGTCAAATAATATTATTGCTTCCTCTATATTTCCTCTGTGAAAGAAAAAAATGGATTTAGAATATATTTTTATTAGAATATCTTCGGATTTTTCAGTCACGTATGTGATCGCAACTGGATCACTTAAATAATTCCAACATACATATGCAATAATCATTGTGAACAATTACGTTGGAAACATACCTTTGTACTTCGATACTTCCTAGTGATTCATATGCAAGCTCGCATTTCTCGTCCAATTCTATAGCTTTGTAAATGTATTCCACAGCTTTATCAACATTACCATTCCATTGCAATTGCAGTAAACCTCTGTGCACATAGACAGTTGCGTTCTCCGGATCTTTCTCTATTGCTTTAGCAAAATAAGTATCAGCCTTCTGGTATTGTTGAGTTTCGGACATCATCTACAATAATTATTGAAAATTTCACCAATAAGTCAAAATGTGTACAACAGTTAATAATTTATCGCTTTTTTTTTTAAGAAATTACAATTACGTACCTGAGCATACAATATATAACAATATATACATTCAGGAGGATCTGGGTACTTCTCGAAAGCTCTCTCAAAGTCTCTCACAGCCGTTTCGGCTAATCCTACATCTCTATTGAACATCGCAAAACGATAATCCGTGTAACATTTTTGCACGTATGCTATGCCAAAGTTTGGATTGTATTCAACGACCATTTCAAAATCGTGCTTAGCTTCGTCTATTCTGTTCATGAGCAAATTTACCTAAATTGATAAAGAAGTATCATTATCGTATTATTACATTACTTTATATGTGCACTTATACGCGTGCAAGAAAAATGTATCCAAAGACGCATACCTGTCCTCTATGATAATAGATATCGCTACAACTTGGATTCATACTAATGGCTAAATCAAAGTCTTTAAAAGTCATTTCTGGATTATCGAGTTGCATGTATAATGTCGCTCTCTTTATCAGAGCGTTTATCTTCACGTCATCGGACGCATCTTCACTGCTCAATATCGTTTCAAAATCTTGGATTGCAGCATCATGTTCGCCTAAAAGTAAGTGAAACGTAGCTCGTAATAATAGCACCTCTAGTTTAGATGAAGGTAACGTGTCAAATTCAGGGGTTTTTAATGATTTCCATGCACAGAGGTATTATATCATCGTATTCCGTGTCTTTCAACGCTTGTAATGGTTTTTTGAAAAATCTGAAAATCAAATCACGAACATTACATTAAAAAGTAAACATATCAAAATTATCAGAAACTGTCTCTTCTGTCGATACTTACTCTGGAATATTTTCCGGATGCTGAAGTCTAGAAAACACTGGATCCTTGGGAAAAGACATAATGTAAGTTTTGATGAAATGCTTGCTTGGCATTATAAACTTTTTGTTTGCCAAATTTTCCTGGGCGTGTTGTTTCCCTGAAAATAATTTTTACTCAAGTTACTTAAGTTACTAAAAAAACTGTATCCATTTTCATAAGGGTTTTGAGCTATCCCAGTCATCAATCACATATAATTTTGTAGATAATAATGGTAGTAGTATTTTATTTAATATCAAGTGCTTTTGCATATGTGTAACTTACCAAGTTTTTCCAAGACCTTATCTGCCATTGAAAGGGAAGTCTGATTAGAAAAGCCTTCGTGAATACATGCGGTAGTCATGTCTTCCAAGGCAGCTTCCAAGTCCCCTATCTGCTCTAAAGCACGTGCCCGACGTAGCAAAGCTTTTGCATATCTTGGATTTAATTCTAACGCTTTTGTACAGTCTGCTTTTACAGCACTATATTTTTTCTGTAAGTTGCAATTACAATAGTGTAAAAAAAAAAAACTTATATCGCAACAACTTATACAATCGATTAAAATCATATTTTCACGGCTTATCATTAGTATAATCAATTTTATTACCAAATGCTCATACGCAGCCGCTCTATTTTGATAAAAAGTCGCGAGGTCCTCCACGTTCCCCTTTGGACAAACGTCGATTGCTTTATTATATCGAGCAATAGCCTCGTCATATTTTCCCGTTTTGAATTGTACATTTCCTTCATTCTTATACTTCTGCGCCTTTTGCAAAGGAGTCTAGAACAAAAGAATTTGCTCCGGTCAGTCATGAAAGTACTATCTTCTTCAATCTATGATATTATCTATATAATCTAGAATATTCTAGAAGTATATAATGCCACCATGAAAGGCATTACGAATTATTTCATTTAAGTTTTAAGAGATAAACAAATATATACTGAGAAAGCCTTGATCGACCAGAAAAGTCCACTCATCACTTGCACAAACTACGTATTTTACAATCTTATTATCACAAAGTTTAGCAGCATTTGCTGGCAGTATTATTTACTTAAAATTATCGCTCCTGATAACAGTATTTCGACACATCAATGGTATATAATTACGACTACCAACGATACAAGGGAAGTAAACGAATTTATCACTCATGACGTTTCTTAGAAATTAAGAGACACCGACAAACGTGTGACAATGATACAGCCATAAGATACCCTCTTTCTTAATTTCGGATAAATGGATTTTCGCGATCTATCGAACGTTCCCAGATAAGGCAGGCGGTCTTAACCTCCGGCTCGGCCGCGGGTGAAGGCACTTTGGGTAGGCAATCGCCGTCGATGGAGATCTGCTTGTCGGCGGGCGCGCCGTTCTCCTTGGCCGCGCCGCTCCTCAACCTGTCGCGTTCCGGCTTGTCGACCTTGCCGCTGCCGCTGTTCCTGTTCCTGTAGTACATATAGCCGAGGCCAAGGGCGACCGGCGCCCCGACCACGAGCGCGAGCTGCCACTTCGGCAGCGGGCTGCTGCCGGCCACGCCGCTCGAGGCGGTCATTCCTACGACCGGGAATCGTTAGCCGCGCGCGGACGATCACGACGTGACACCCAGCACCACCGGGATCGCGACGAGGAGACCCTGGATAGAACGATGAATCTCTCACTCTCTCTCTCACCGACGTAGGATACCACGAGGCTGCGAGAGCACGAGGAAACGCGCGGTCCAGGCGACGATCATGCGGACGCGTCCACTCCTCGGTCCCGGTCCTGTTCGCGTTGCGGGCGATCTTCGATCTTCTCGACCGTCCTCGGTGCCGACACTGCCGACGAGTATCCGGAATCTGACCGGAATATTCCGGCCGGGGACCGGGGTATCGCGATTTGCGGCAGTCGGGTGAAAGATCGTGTGGCAGCGCCCTCTCGGCGAGTGTCGCGCGGCTCGCGGCCACTTCGATTTCGATTAATTAATCGAATTCATCGATCGATACTCTGTACTCCTAGATTTTTTATTAAATTTTATAGATAGAATTAATCTTTCAATAATTAGTCTTGTTTAATATATGGAAGGAGAAAAAAGTCAATTAGCGATGACGAGTTACACAGCTGGAAACTTTGCAGTCGGCAATTTCGCGGAATTTGAATTACTCTGATCGACGTCGAGATTCGCGCCGCGTATTCCGCGCGTGCGCGGAATCACGCCGGAAAGATGGCGGGCGGTCTGTCAACAGTCAGCAGCTACGTTCAGCTACGTTTTATCAGCTGTCATGCCACTGCATGCCACTAAGTTAGTGGCACTAACCCGTCGGAACTGAGAGAGTGTCGTTTGACATGAAAGTCCCCGTTCGCGCGAGATCCCCGAGGAATGCTGGGCGACCGAAGTCGTGCTTCGCGTGCTCGTAGACGGCTTTCAAGGACGTAAATCTTAGGTCAGGACTACCTCCGTTTGCTCGCGCTCGTCTCGAAGACTCCGGACGACGTCGCTGTCGGACGTTTGCCGCGATGGCCTTACAAGAGGACGAGAACACCTGGTGAGCCGAGATCGCGTGGCTTTCTCGCCTCGTCGGGAGACGACACGCGTCTCCCGGACGAGAACGCCGGACTTCGCGTCCGCCTGACTTCCGTCGATCCGCAACGCAGTTCGCAACGCGCGAAGCTTACACGTGAAACGTAGAACATGCAGCGTTGCACGCGTGCAGCTGCGACAGAGTTTTTTGTTAGCGAAGCAACGCGAATTACGTAATGTCGTTTCAAAGCTTTTGCTAATTAACATGCTAATTAATACGCTACATCCGTGTAAGTCGTAGACTCAAATGGCTATATAGTCGTGCTTATGTATCCTCAATTTACATACTTTCAAACGGCAGTTTTTGTCATTTTCATTAGCTCCAAGTTGATTCCTTGTTGTTTCAGGGTGTTGGAACTGGAGGCGGCGTTGCTCGACACGGAAGCACCGTCTGCGTCTGATATATATGCCATTTGCAAAGGCCAACCCATCCCTACTAGTTTAAGACCGGACGTCTGGCTGGCTTGCCTCTACGTTACTGATCGAGGTGATCAATTGAGCCAGTTTAGCGAAGTTTACGATTTACCTGAGCAAAATATAATTCGCGACGACTGTCAACAGTTTGTCGGTGAGTTTGACGTTGAAAGGATATTATGGAGGCTTCATTTATATTTATTAACAGCTGTTATAAAAAATTTCAGCAAAACTCGGAAACGACGACGAAGATAAAGTCTCGGTGGTTTCCGATCTTGAGTCCATACTAACATTTTATTGTAAAAGTAAGTGTAAGCGATACGAAAGAGGAAATGGATGGCTAGAACTATTAGGTCCTTTAATAGCTTTAAAATTACCGCGCGCTGCAACTTATAATCTGTTTGAGGCAATAAGAGATATTTATATTCCAAGGTAAGGAAGAATCTGTGTAATAGACATCTTTTTGCTTACTTGAATAAATATTGTTATTAGTGTCACCTTTAACTATTTTTTTTTTAGAGGCGAAACATATAGCTCGGTCTTGAGACTGCTGCTTCTCTATCATGAGCCAGAACTGTGCTCCTTCTTGGACACAAAAAGGATATCACCCGATCAATATACAAAAGTATGGATGAATACCCTTTTCGCCGGTGTCTGTTCATTACCAGCGGTCTGTACAATGTGGGACCTATACTTCATGCAGGCCGATCCCTTTTTCATGCTGTTCCTCTCACTTATCATGGTTATAAATGCCAGGTTAATATTGATTAAATTGATATTCAGGTATTGTATATTTGTTCACATTATCTAAAGTAATTCTTATCTTTGTAGAGAGCAAATTTTGAGCATGAAAGACGAGGACAAACAAAATATAATAGACGCGATAGCAGTAATGCCCTGTGCTTTGGAAGCAGAAGATGTAACCGATTTCTGTTCCTTGGCACAGTATTATGCAATGAAGACCCCAACGTCTTTCAAACAGGACTTGTATCCCGTAATGTTTGGTGAAAGCTCTGATGAGAAGCTAATATCCCACGCATTGTGTTTACCTGTATCGGCGCAAGAATTAGTAGAAAATGCTATTGAAGCTCCATCCGTACCCAACGGCACCGTTGAGTCTGTTAGATTCTTTCTCGTGGATTGTAGACCTGCCGAACAGTATAACGCAGGCCACTTACCAACGGCGTTTCATCTCGATTGCAACTTGGTAAATTATTGAATTACACAAAAGTACTTAAAAAAATTTTTTTTAGATCTATATTAAGTTAACATAGTTTAAAATTTATTAAAATCATGTATGTAACACTTTATAAATTTTGGTATAAAAAAAAATCAAATATATTTCTATCTTTTTAGATGCTGCAAGAACCTGCCGCGTTTACTACAGCCGTGCAAGGCTTACTACAAGCTCAGCGTCAAGCATTAGCTGTTGGTTCGCAAGCTGGCGGAGAACATCTTTGCTTTCTGGGAAGCGGTAGACAAGAGGAAGATCGCTACACGCATATGGTAGTGGCGTCCTTTTTACAAAAACATACACAATACGTGAGCATGGTTACCTCTGGATATCAGGGTATTTATTCTTTATTTTTTTATATACTTTGACCAAGATAAATTTATGTTCTCTTTATATATAATTATGATTTTGTTTTCAGCCATTCATGAATATTTCGGTGACGAAGTGGTGTCAAGTCTCATTGATCACAATTCGCAACATTGTCTAGTGTGTAATGCTAATATGTTAGAGGAAAATTCAAACGAAGCAAGCCCAATTAAAGTCAAAAACAACAATTCGGATCTTTTGGGCAAGATTGGATTAGCTATGAAACTAAAGAGTCAGGAAGTAAAGGGAAAGTTATTTGATTATATTGTCAATCCTACGGCAAATGTCAATAGCAATATGGAAAAAAGAGATAGCAAAGACTTGGACTATATTAGACGTCAGAGAAAGACCGCGCCTGTGTTTAGTATAGACGACGATCAAGAGATAGGTAATTACATTCTTCAGATTATCCTTAAGTGATCTCGAATTGCTTATCGTAGAGGAAACTAATTTAATCTGACTATCTGTCTCTCGTAGATATGACAATGACTAATAATGAAAGTGAAGAGCCTATCGAAGTAGTATCTATACAACAATGGATGAAGGATCCGAGGTTATTACATTCCTTTAAATGCCAAGAGGTGAAAGTTAATGGCGATCTCTGTGATAGGTGAGCAATAGATAAGAAAAAGTGATTTTCTTTCGATACATAAAGATAATCATGTGTGCACGGTTTTTTTATTTCAGTCAACTATTGGTTACCGATAGTCATCTTATAGTACTGCGAGAAATCCCGGAGCGAAAAGGCGCCGCACACGTAATCGTGAAACGTCCCTTAACGAGTATCGTCAAAATAACGTCGAGAAAGCGGCACGCCGATCTAATAACTTTCAAATACGGTACGACACAATATAATGACACGGTTATTTCCGATATGGATAAATTTCTTATACCAAACGCAAGCGAAGCGACCAAGTTAATCACGCAACAGATCATGAGACAACTGAAAACGTCAGATTAATATAATGGACACGTATTTTATTTATAAAGCAATTTCAGTTAATGTACAGATGTTATAAAGTTTAATTAAAGTTAAGCAGTTTTTTTTTTCTTAAAAAATGTATCTTTGATATAAACAAGTTATTTGATATTTTGTACGATTATTATTTATTGAAATAATTATTCGTTCATTTTTTATTGTATTAAATATAGTCATTTGAATCAATATAGAGATATACACTGGATATGGACAACAGAATAATTAAAAAAAAAACAATAAACTTAGACGTTGAGTAAAAATATTTCCGATATTGGTAATTTTTGTGGGAACTACATAATAATTGTATTATGAACAGATTAATTCTTATGAAAGTGTTCATGTAATTTCTTATGTTTAATTAATCGGATAATTTTACGTCATTTATACTTTTTTCAATATCATGACGGTATGACTGACCTAAAAACCAATGCGTTCATAACTTTGTAAATCACGTTTATACATAATTATTGTTAGCCAAACAATTTAGAAATTAGATTTCTAATAGAAATATCTAAAGGCCTCTACTCCGAATCTTTGTTGCGTGACAATTTGCATAAAATTTTCGCAGTGCTAACGTTAGCGAAGACTATTTGCTTAGAGATTAAGATTCTGTAGAAAGTGGAAAATGCAAAGAGCTAAGTTGATACTAATACATATGTGCCTGCCTAATGCACATTGTTGATTGTTTCTTTGGTTGTGTTCGTGCATAGGAGGAATAAGTATTCAAGCAAAAATATTTATCTACTTTAATTGGCAACGTGGTCCTAACGTGATTTTAATATATTTCTATGTGCTCGAATATTTGCATTTTATAGATCGCCATATTGCAAATGTGTTTTCGTAGGAAGTAACTTATTTATACAAATTATATAAGTGAATATTATAGGTGTAATATTTGCAGGCAAATAGTACCTTTCGCAATATCTGCTCCTCTGAATTTTTCAGAACCAGTTTTAGCTATTCTACATTAGAAGAAAAAACTTAAAAATTTTTAAACAATCTTATAATTATCAATCAAATCTTTTCGGTAACAAAATATTATAAATATTATAATAAATTTCCTATTTCTTTGCAAAACTTGTGCTTACACGAGATATATATATTTTTTATAATATCAGTAATAAAACGAAAGTATGTAAGGTAATTTCACTGAAATTCTTAAGTGAATAAAATCCCAAAGTTTTATTTCAGGGAAGCTCTGTATCTTCTTTAATTTCTATTTGTGATAAGTTGTAGCAGTTAATATTGCATATTACTTGCCTCCTTATAATCTATGAGAATTTCGGTGTTATATGCTCTATTAATAAATTATTTAATGAGTTTTCCTGTAGCTGCATAGCTTGTATGTTATGGTTTGAGAATGCGGATTTTTTACGTTTACTTACACGTTTACATTTACACATAAATTAGTTAACTCAACTGAAAAAAACAATTTTAACGTCTAAAAATTATATAAAGATTTACTAGAAAACTGGAGAATGTACATATATGTTGTTAACAATTTCAGTATTATCAACACCGACAATTGTATGCAACATATATATATATATATATATATATATATATATATATATATATATATAGGTTTTAAATTATCAATAATACACATCGTTCGAGTATATGTGATAAAACTTTTCATATATGTGCTTCCGAACAGACAATTTGAGATGAAAGATGGAAATGAGTGAGTCACATATACTTAGACAGCAATAGAAAAAATCAACTTTTAAGAAATTAATCGTATGGAAATTGTCGAAAACTCCCAAATACATGTTTATAGATGTGTATATAACAAAAAGGCCATGTAATATATATATTACAGAAATAATATATATATAATAAAAAGTTAACAACAAAGTAACTCAAACACTGTATTAAATTCCTTTATCGAATTAATTAAACGACAAAACTCTTATTGCTAATATCAACGCTCTAAATAATTTAGTATAATTTATAGAAAAATATAGATGTGGATTTGTGGGATTGTATACGTGTATATGTATGTGTATACATGCATATATATATTTTTTCCTGTATAAATTAAAAAATAATATTAGTCAACTTAGAAGCCGGTACCGTATCATTACTGATACGCCGTCATCAGCACATTTTCAGCGCTATAAGTACGATACTTTGTAAGATTATATATGTTTAAATATATAGATAGTAATTTACTATGTCCTTTCTATTTCTCTATTCCACTAAAAATAAATTAAGAAAAAAGAATTATCTAAGAAAATGATGTGCTGGTTCTTCATCATAAAAATTTTTTTTTATTTTGGAATTACATCGCTAAAAAAATTCATCGTTTATAGATTTTCTTCAATTTTGCGACAACAGCAAAAGTAAGTACGCGATTAAATATGCACAACACAGCAAACGACGGAAAATCCTGTTTGTAGATAAAAAAAAGACTGGTTCTACAGGTTAATAAACACACGATACGTACATTTATTTATATATAATTCTATGTTTGGAGTATAAATGACTATGAGTATAATGGGGGCATTTTGGAGATTGAGATAAATATATACAAAATAGTAGAATTCGCGCAGCTGGCGAAAGCGTGGCGTATACATGTGTGTTATTGGAACATACGCACACGCACACATGCGCAAAATGTGTTGATACGTGTAGTAGTATCAGCTATCAGCCAGTATCCGGCCAGCGGCCTTTGCTGGTGCGCGTTGACGTGCATACGTACATACAAAACCGGAGAAGGAATGACTCTCAAACGTGATGGCCCAAAATTGTTCAAGCTGAAGTGGCCAAGAAAAGTCGAAGGATGGGAGGGATAAACTGGGGCGAATTGTTTCCGGGAAGGTGGAGTCCCGTTATTTTCATCTCCTATATAGCTCTCTTCATAAACCAAGGTATGTTGATCACATGTTTTGTATAAGCAATTTTCATCTTGCTTGCTGTAAACAACAAATGAGAAAAATAAAACAGGGATTTTATTAATTAAACGTAAATTGCCGTTAAATTTGACATCGAAATGCAATAATCTCCTGCAGGTATTCTCGTGACGTGGTCTCATAGAAGCGGCCGTTACGAATATAATGTTGTGGCAGTTGTGCTGATGACAGAAGTTCTAAAATTGGTCATATCCACGGCACTCTACTGCAAAGAGTAAGCAACTCGAGAATTGGTAGTTTGTTTACAGCTGATTTCATCTTAGCTAGATTTTTCTCATCAGTATTAATTCTGAATTTGCAGTAATAGCATCCTAACGCTTCTTCAAGAGACGAGGAAGAATAAAAAGGGTGAGATTAAAAATAGAGATAAAATGAATTCCAGGAACTTACTATATAAATGCCCAGCATGATCGATTTCCAAAGGATACTAAAGAAAACTTCTGTCAATTTTTAGTGCTTCTGCTATATATGATACCTGCGCTTTTATATTGCTTGTACAACAATCTAGCATTTGTCAATCTGGCTAGATTCGACCCCACGACTTACTACGTCTTGCTGCAACTCCGCGTTGTACTTACGGGAATCATTTTCCAGGTATCAATAATGTTGCTTTCAATGTAGGAGTAGAGCAACGACGTGTTGAAGAAATAATGTAAGAATTCTGATTTCTTCTAGGTCATATTTAGCAAAAAGTTGTCCGCGACGCAGTGGTTTTCCCTAGTAATCTTGACAATCGGCTGCATGGTAAAGCACTTCGACGCCCACGTCCTTGGCACGGAATTCCACGTAGATATTTTTCTACTTCTGATTCTTGTACAAGTGAGTCACACACACCTTATCATTGATATATATGTGAATGGAGACGCGATATGTTATCTTGAAAAACCCATCTTGCTTTACAGACAACATGCTCCTGCTTAGCCGGGGTGTATAACGAATATTTGCTGAAACGTCAAGGCGCGGACATCGACATTTTTATACAGAACGTATTTATGTACATCGACAGTATTTTCTGCAACATTGTGGCGATTGTCCTGTTAAGCGCATTCACGAACGGCGTTAACGAAACGCTGACCAATGTCGAGATCGGTACGTTTCTGCAGCCGAAAGTAATCCTAATTATGTTGAACAATTCGCTCGTCGGGATAATAACGAGCTTCTTCCTGAAGACCTTGAATTCCATATTGAAGACCTTCGCTAGCGCGGTAGAGCTGATTTTTACAGCGATGCTATGCTGGATTCTATTTAGCATACCTATTAGCACGAACACCATCGTTTCTATAGCTATGGTGAGCCTCGCCGTCGTTTTATATTCGAGAAATCCCGTACAGAACGTTCAATCTAAAGAGACAGCGGAAAGTGGGAAGCTTCTGGTGTAAACGACAGGATTAAATTCTTTTTCCAAATGACGATATATAATCGCCAACTGAAATTGCAAAACAAAGTGTACGTTACCATTAGCCTTAAGCCGTTATAATATGCATTATTTATCGCGCGACGATGATTATGTGATACAAGGTTGTTAATTTAAGATGATGACTGAACGCGCTTGAATAAAAATATCACAGTTTCTTTCAACAAATCAATATAGAAAATTAAGATGATTTAACGAGCGATATTATAAATCGTAAGAAAATATTTTTATATTATATTTCTCAGAGCCTTTTTCAACGGAAACGAAATGGACTAAGATCTGGAGTGGCAATACTTTGCGATACCTTATCAAATTCTAGTATCTTTCTCTAGCTGTTTGTATTATATATCTAATCTATTAAAAAAAAGGACATTTCGCAGAATATTATACTTGTTCTTTAATTGAATTTTGATTTTTACGGATATCTTTTATAATAAAATTCGATATCTGAACAAGGAAAGATATCGTTAAACGTTTCAGCTTTTGGATTTCAATTCCGATTATTCCAAATTGCTCGCTCCAGACCCCAGATACGTGAAAATCAGCCCTAATATTCTCGCAAAACGATTCATATCGCTTCATTCAATCGAGATCATATGGCTGGTCAATGCAGGCGTCTTCCTCATTGGTCACTTTGCGCAATGTCGCGGCTTTAAATTTAAAGACCATTTAACTAATTGCGCCCCTCGTCGCCCCCCCCCTCCCTCCCATCATCTCTGTCTTTCCTCCGAATACACTCGTCTCTCTTCCGCGTAACGAGCGACTTCGCCACGATCGTGCCACTTTACATTATCTATTAATTACAATCTATTCGTAGAAGCTGAGCGAAGCGATCTGTAAAAAATCCTCGATAATTCACTGTCAAAAAGAGGAGGGGAACAGCCGTTCTCTCCCTTTCTCTTTCAAGTCGCGTCTCTCTTCGTCGCGCACGTGTGCTGTGCGTGCGTGCGTGCGAGCGCGTGCGATGACAGATCCCGTAATGACGTCGTGGGCGTGTGTGTGTGTGTGCGCGCGACACATGTAGACACATATGCGGTGCCGCGGCGCGGCGGCGTTCTGCGTTCTCCCCCGGAGGGTCCCGACGATCCTCCCCTCGGAATCTCGCCCGCCTTTCTCCGCCTCACTCCGGTTCGTCGTCGGGTCGGCCGTCTCCTTTTTTTTTTCTCGCGTTTCTCCTCGACGACGGATCTCACGGATCCGGTGCGCGTGCTAATGAGCGTGCGTTAACGCGCGGCGGGCCCGCGCCACGAACGATAACGTCGCGTCGAATAGCACCGAGTTCGGAACTCGGAACGCCGGACGTGACGGTCTCTGTCTCTCTTTCTCCCCTTCTCTTTCGATCATGGGTAAGTTTTCGGCACTTGGCCGTCCTCGCCAAGTTCACGCGTTCTCACACAGACGCTGATCCGGCTGATCCGTTTTAGAGGACCCGACGGAGGCGCAGAAGTGGCAGCATCATCTGGCCCTGCTGCGGGAGCAATACGTCAATTTGTACAACTCGAACGCGGAGCTGCAACGAGAGTACGCCGTCGCCACGGCCGAGAAGCAGGAGGGCGGATTTGCCGGCAGACTCCTGGCGACGGTGGCATCCTTGTACTGTCAGCATCGTTACAGGTATCCCTTAAACGCGTATAACCTGAAATCTCCGCCGTCTTTTTGTAATAACAATAAACGTGGGATTAATGATTCTGATTCCGAAAATTGTGTTTTCAGTGATATAAGTATAAAACTGACCGACCAAGAGATACCGGCGCACAAATTCGTGCTGTCTGCCAGGACTGATTTCTTCAGCGACGCGGCCCTTGTCGAAAAGACCGTTTTAGGTTAGATAAGTTTGTATATCTCGCATATTCGTTCGTGTCTTGTTCTTCCTTCTTTAATTACATTGTTATGTTTATCACAATTGTTCCCAGATTGGAGCGATTTAAGCAGCGCCGTTGCGTTAGTGCTGCTCAAATGGATTTACACAGGCAAAGTGGCTCAGGAACACTTGACGTTGGATTTGATGAAAGCGGCGGCTGGTTTTCAGCTGTCCGAGTTGGTAGATCAGTGCGAAAGGTATCTGATTGGGACAGTGGGATTGAAGAATTGCGTGGGATTGTACTCGGCTGCCGAGGAACTGGGCACTCTGAAATTGAAAGAGCATTGCAGCTCCTTAATTTCAGCACATTGGGTAAGATCACAATTGCCAGAGTAAAAGTAACTATTAACCTTATACCTAAAATATCCATACATCTCGCAGGAAGATTTGACGGGCGAGGACTTTAAGGAAATGCCAGGTTCTCTGCTGTACAAGTTACTGCAAACCAAGAGTAAATATCCTTTGCACGCAGCGGTGCGCTTGATGCGCGAGGACGTCGTGTTTCTGTACTTGGTGGAACACAATGCTGAGGTAAGAGTTCTCTTCTTCTGGCTCTCTTGATCATTGAAAGCCCAAACGTGACGCAATGTGTGTTGAAATAAATTTTATTGAAGTAATTTCAAATCAGTTGTTACATAATTACTTACATAATTCATACAATGCATAGGAACATAATATGAAAATATTATGAAAATATTATGTACTGCTAAAGTACAGAGATTTAATATTATAATTTGTCATTGTTAAATATCTTAAATGTGGTAATATTATTATAATCAATATTCACAGCTCGAGTTTGAATGTTAAGTACTTGCATGCACAAAGTATGCTTTGTTTATGAACATTAAATGACAGTTTTGGTCTTACTTTTTGGCAGTGCTTATATATAGAGATACTAGCAGATAAAATATTTCTAACTATAAATTAAGAAACATTACTCCAGAACACTTTCTTTAATTCCTGATAAACATTTTTTTTTGCATTCAAAAGCATGTATTATTCCAAATTATAAATATCGAAATAGAAATTCGGAAATTACAAAATTAAAAATAAATTATTTAATGTAACAATTATAGGCCTGTAATTCTGTATTGTATGATATTTGCAATTTGTTACGAAGGATCTCTGCACTCCATAATTAACAGGAGAGCCTTACTTGTCTTGTGCACACAAAACTTTTGTACGAATTGCACTTTCTTTTAAAAAACACATAATGTGCGATAAACTATAAAGTTTTACAACAATCTTACAATTAGCAGCGCTAATATCGCCCCACATACTTTGTTAAACGTCTCAATTTGCGGGGGAGATGAATTGCACAAGTGGAAACTGCAAAAACAGTATTCGGGTGGGCCAGTAGGCGCGCCTCTGTGTTCTCCAATAAAACAACCCTCCTCGTAAGCGGATGTTATGACCTCTTCCTTTTTGTACCACTGTTTATCGGCGTCATTGTAAGTGTGAGAAGTATATTTCTGAGGCGCGCAATCTCGCTGAACAGTCGTCACTATAGATGCTGAAAGAAGGAGCTCGATAAACAAACGTCTGCGCTATCGCTTAGCGGTAACGCTTGCGATAGTCGTCTACCTACTTTTGGACTTGTATTCAACAGTTCTCTTCATACAAAGTGTCGAAGTCGGACAAAACACCTGGAATTTGGCACTCCCATCGAAATGGGAACAAAGCATTTCTGTATCGTCCGGGTTTGCGAGCGTCATGAGACACTTGAAACACGAAATACCTTCCGCCTGTCCTGGTGAAATGTCTGTAAAACATTCAGGACATTAATCTCACGTTCTTTTGCTACATAACGGTAATATAAAAAGAAACATACATGATAGAATACTGATACATAATATCATAATCTGCAGACTTGGCTTTAAGCTGTACATTTTATTCGCGATATCGTTCGTATTCCATCAAGGAGTAATTTATTACTTAAATCAGTAATGAGGTATTTACTTGATCACCTTATTTCAATAATAATGATAGAATCTGAAACAATATTTGAATTACATTTATATAAACGTTTAACATGAAATTTTTATTCCTTTCTCTTCAAGATTGAGATTTCACCAACCAATTAAGATAGAAGATATCGTCCAGATGATTTGCCTAAGCAACCTTATCCTGCACGGAATTAAAAGCCCCAATTATAGGTAATTAAATTACTCCTTCTCAATTGTCGACAGATCTTCTGTTTGAGATTCGTTGGAAATCGCTAGGTTTCACCGCTGGATGATCTTTCGTGTCCGCGCGATGTTTCCAAATCGGACTTTCCGGTCTCATTATCTTCTTAATTAGCGTGCACTGGCATATCGACGTTCGTCGCCAAATAGAGCGGCGGATAAGCGGTGCCCACCTATCGCAGGATTTCACCGTTTGCGTAACGACGCATCGTAACGGCTTACTTACTTATTTGACACGCACCACGAGATACCGTCGCGGACCCGCCTCGCGCGACAACGCATCAGAAACGCAATGGAACGACGACTGGTCGACGGCCGATTGCGGTCAGTTGGGCGGACCGCAGGCCACGTCATCCGCCTCAACGATGCCTTAATACTCCTTCGGTCTTCCATGTATATCAGAAAATAATCTCCATACTTCCTCCACTTTTTCACGCTGACCCGATACCGTCCGTGCCATTCCAGCGCGTACACACGCGCACGTGCACACGCACACGTGCACGCGCGAGCGCACGCAGCTGACGCAGAGGCCAGCACGCTGATATAGCAGTGACTCTCAAACCTCAGTTTCTACAACTGTTGTTATGATTTGATATTTATGTGTTTCAAAAGTAAAATATTTGAAACGCTACTTTAAATATACGTTCATTCAAAATGCAAACAAGTGTTTAATTATAACGTCGTTGTTTTATATTATTTTTATTATTATTTTATTATTGTTAAGATATTCCATTACTGTATAGATTTATATTAAAATGCAAATGCTTTTGGCGATAAAATGCAGCTTGCAAGCTGTGAAATTGCACCTCGTTTTATAAAGTAATCTTTAAATCAATTTTAAACAAGCTGAAGAGGACGAATCTCTCGATATCTTCTGTTTCTTGATGATAACGTTGCGACTATTTTATGTTCAGCTTCCGAAGGCAGTCAATGCTGTGGATCACAAAGGAGAAACGGCTCTAGAAGTTGCCCTGAAAACTCGCCAGCCGTCTCTGGCTCGCACTCTCGTGGAGCACGGAGCGGATCTGAGCGCGAAGGACGCGAGGGGTCTTTCTCTCCTTCATTCGGCTATCTTAAAGGGAGACTCCTACTCGTCCGAATTCATAATCGAGCAGCTGGAGAACAATGGCTGCGTGCAGAAGTTGTGCGAGGCTGTGAGAATTAACGAGGGCGCGAAGAATGCGGCTGACCTTAAGCAACTGGAAGGCTGCACTGCCTTGCATCTAGTGGCGAAGCACAATACGGAAAACATGCTGGCGGTTGGATCGAGATTACTCCAAGCGGGAATCGATCCGAACTTGCAAGACCACAGGGGATGGTAAATTTGACACACCCTCTGTGTAAAACTTTCTACTTGAAAATTTTTAGCTTTCACGTTATATTTCGAGTAATGCAAAAGCTATATGATTGATAGAATTTAAAATAGAATTCGTAGCGTTTATAACTAAATATATCAAGATTATTCTCCTTTCTTGCTTATGATTTTGTTCTTTAATAATATATATTCTCCGTCTTTTTACAGGACTGCGCTTCACAGCTGTATTTCGGAGAAAAACGAGATGCTGTTCGATCTGTTACTCGAGGCGAAGAATATAGATGTAGATCAAACTACGAACGAAGATGACACACCGTTGTGTTTCGCGATGAAGACGGAACCCTTCAACGAATACTTCGCGTCGAAACTATTAATTAAGGGCGCTATACCGAATCCAACGTACGATGCCACCGGGGACACGTTGCTCCATATCTTGACGCGAGAACGCAGAGAAGGAGCGGCGTTATTCTTAGTGGAAAATTCTAATAATAATTTAACGAAAACCAACAACGAAGGTTTCACGATACTGCATGAAGCGTGCAGGGTCGGCTTGAAAGATCTGACTCCCGCTCTATTGAGAAACGGGCTGCCGACCGATGTCGTTACCCTTTCCACTGGCGACGCGGCAATTCATTTCGCCATTTCGAATCTGTATACTGACATAGTCATCGAGCTGTTGGACGCTACAAGCTCGGATTCGCAGCTAACCATTAAGAATAACGCGAATGAGACACCTCTGAGCTTGGCTATTAAAGCACCGTTCAAGAAGGGTAAAGATATCGTGTTGGCTCTGATAAAAGCTGGAGCCGACGTGAATGAGCGCAACGAAGAAAACCTGACGTTGTTGCATCAGGCGATATTGAAGGAGGATTCGGCTACAGCGATATTTCTGTTAGAAAATGGTGCTGACATGAACGCAAAGTGAGTTTAATAATTAATATATCTATATATATAAAACAAAGTCGGGTTAGTTACACCATTTATAACTCAAGAACGGTTGGACAGATTTTGTATTAAGACCATATAAAATAGGGGTAGAATTTTCCGGCTTAGCATATAGAGTGTATAGTTTTTCGTTACCGGGGCGATTTTTCTTTACCGGGGCGAACGGGAAATTTTTTCGTCCGTTGCTCGGTCCGACGACCAGGGGGGGAGGTAAGCTAGGCCGCGAGCCAAATCCTAATAAACTATTGAACTTAATAAATTTTTTGTATTTATTTTATTACGTTAATTAAAATCATAAATTAAGTTTAGCTAAAAGGTATCACTACATTCATTGACTGTTAGGCGGCACGAAGTTCGCCGGGTCAGCTAGTATATATATAATTGAAACTTACAGAAATCTACTCGCAACCATAGTCCAATTATTAACAATTATATTTTGTATGCGCAGAACAGCCAATGGAGAAACGCCGTTACAACTATGCGTACATTGTAGACTGGGCGAAGTGGTGGAAGCTCTTTGCAGGCGAGGCGTAGATACCTCAATAGGATGCCCGTTGTGGGATGCTTTGGACTCGGATCAAGAAGATACTGCATCAATCCTGGTTAAACACGGTGCGGACACCGATTGTTGGGGTCCCGGCCCCGATGGCTGTCAGCAAACGTTGTTACACAGAGCGATCGACGATAACAAAGAGGATATCGCACAGTTTCTGATCAGAAGGTGCGCAAATTTTTTCAATCGAGAAAAAAAATGATAATTCGATTTATCACAAACAAGTTATTTAAAATATTTCAGATATTGTATTTTACTTTTTTTTAATGACAATTTATTATGTCATAGTGGATGCGACTTGAATGCTTCGAGACGACCTGGTCCAGACGGTGCTGGCGGAGACGAGGCAAGAGATGAGTGCACGCCGTTACATTTATGTTGCCAATGGGGACTGGAGCAAGTCGTTCAGACGCTCATCGAGCATGGAGCCGATGTAAATGCCCGCGACGCGGAGGGAAAAACACCTGTGCACGTGGCGATACAGAATCAGCATACGCAGATCATTTCTCTTCTGCTGTACCATCCGAATATAGATCTGAATAAAAGAGATAAGAAGGGACTGACGCCTTTCGCAACCGCCCTGACAGTCCGCAACAACAAAGCTGCACAAGCGATATTAGAGAGATTACCTAAGGCCGCCGAACAATACGACAATAAGGGCAGGAACTTTTTGCACACTGCCATACAGAAGGGTGACATGGAGAGCATTCTATTTTTACTGTCGATACAGGTAGGTACTGCATTTAACTTACCCCTGGCGAAAATAGGAAGTTCATAAGCGTTTGAAAAGCAGAAATTGCAACGTTTGAGCGTTTGAAAGACGTTTTCAAACGCTCAAGCGTTGCAATTTCTGCTTTTCAAACGCTTTATTTTCGCCAGGGACGTGGATAGTTCGTTGTATATGAAGCCAGTATCTGCAGCCGATCGTCTCTTTTCAGGTAGACGTAAATTCGAGAATACACGACGTTACGCAAACGCCACCCTTACATCTCGCTGGCATGTCGGGAAACGAGATGTTAGTGCGAAGTTTGATTTTGGCGGGTGCTCGCGTCAACGATACAGATGCAAATAGGAATACCGCGCTGCATGTGGCTGCCAAAGCGGGACACGCCACTGTCGTTTCCGCGTTGTTGCAAGTAAGACAGAAACTAACGCGCTAAAGCACCGAAATCAACAGTCGTGTCCTAATCTCGACACACCTACGGTATCTCGCGACAAACTAATCCCCGTTTATATTTTGCGTAGAACAACATCAACTTTGACGCGGTAAACGCGGACGGTGACAACGCGTTGCACGTAGCTGTAAGAGAAGGCCATGTATCGGTGGTGCGGACGTTGTTGACCGAATGTACATTGGATGCGGAAGCGGTGAATCTCAAGGGTCGCAATCCTTTACACGAATTAGCTAGATGCGCGAGGGACAACGCTGCGACGATATGCGACCTATTTTTAGAATGCATGTCGCAATATCCAGTCAATAACGCAGGTAAAAAAAAAACAAATTATTTCAAAAGATTAAAATTATTCTGAAGGACATTGCAATCTCTTTCTCTCTCTTAACTAAATCATATATTATATGTGTCTATACTGTATACTATTGAATTTATATTTCAGACTTGGATGGGAACACGCCGTTGTTGATCGCGTACATGAAGGGCAATGGCAATCTTTGTAGAACGCTAGTGAAAGCCGGAGCGTGCCTAGGTTCGATGAATAAAGATGGAATTACGATCTTCAACTATCAAGTAGCGACGAAACAGCTGTTATATAGACTGTTAGACTCCCTGACGCAAGAAGCGCCGTGGTCCGACAAGGATTGCTGCTTGGAGTGCGGAACAAAATTCTCTCTCACAATGCGCAAGCATCATTGGTATCTCGTCGGATCGTTTTTATCACAAAAATCGAACATGTTGATCTATCAACCGGGCATATATCTTATTTTCCTTTTTTTTTCAGCCGACACTGTGGACGAATTTTGTGCAGCAAGTGTTCCGGTCAGGATGTACCAATCTTGAAATTTGGCTTGAACAAGCCGGTACGCGTATGCAACGTATGCTTCGACGTATTGCTGGGCACCGGTTCTCTTCAACCGTCATAGTTGAAATAAGAATTTATATATGACAACTGATGAAAGGAAAGATCATTCCGAAAATTTTTTTATACGAAGAAAAGGCAGATACGAACTGAACCGAAAGTCTGTGTGTAATTGTACGCCATTGATATTTTATGTATCCTATTGTATACATATTGGTTCAGATTTGTTAAAACTATCTCATAGAGTTGAAATACAGATGAAAAGGAAACCGCGTGTTGGTATAATTTCCATATGTAATAAGTTAGTCTTTTATTTCTAGTATTTGATTATATATGTACAACGCTTGAGAGATATTCTTTAGCTTTAACATTGCGAACAACAGTTGGCTCTTTATAGGAATATAATGTGCAATTACTTAAGTTTACTAAACAGAGTCTTCGCGACGCAATGGTCCACGCATTGCACGTAATCGAGGATCTCTTCTAGACAAGTTTCCTCTGTGTTGGATCTTGAATTGACACGGTCGTTACATGTGTCTAATTTCTCCTTGAAACTGGCGCATTTTGGTAGTTGACCGCATTCCTCCTGCAAAAAGAAAAATCAGATGTCAATTAAAATGGTACAAAGCAATGTTAGATTATCATGAGCATACTTAATGTCGATTTCTTTATTAATAACTCCGACATAAATAACTGTGTAAACGGTGATTTAAATTTGAATCGGATTTCAATTCAGTTGTTTTATTGCTTCACTAGGAAAACATACTCGTGTATATTGTAAAAAGGAATTGTGTTTAAGCTCGTATTTCTTTCCGATTTTGATTAAACACTGTCATTTTTATATTAAAAACCAAATCGAATGCCGGTATTTGGTAAATTTTTTCTGGATAAAAAAATTTTTCAAAAGACAAGATCACAAAATGCATATGAGCCGTGATCATGGCTCAAACCTTATCGAACGTGCATTTGCTTCGAAAAATCGGCGACACGTTTGCACGCGTTCGAAAGACAAAACATTATGTAACGATTGTCACTTACACGAAGCACTGTCTGCGGATCCACCAGCTCCTTTTCCTCTTCCTCTTCGGCCTTGACTACCGGCAGATAACGCTTGAAGAAGTTCTGTATGTTCGACATTTCTTCAATTAAGATATTCCGATGTCGTGGAAGTCGAATGCCTCCAAGCTTCTCCGAAGGAAGGAGCTCCACGAAATAATCGCTGGAAGATAACCACAACTTGAGATTCAGAACGTTCGCCTCGGGAAAAACGATTATCTCGATTCATCGATTGATCGAGATTCAAGAGTCTCGTGCATCGAATCGAAGAGCGCTTCGCGTAGTGACTAGTGACCAATCGGCTGTAGTGCTCGCGATGTGATTGGCTGACGCTTTCAAGCGAGATCGAGTTGTATGTCGTATGTTGCACATTATTTCTTTGCAATAGTAGTATAATGTGCTCACCACGTGTTTCAACATTTTTCTTCTCTTTCTTGATTTTTTCATTTTTTACGGAAAAAATCAAAATTGCCTTGCTGATAAACAGTAAGTAGTATGAAAATCGATAGAAATTAGTTTTTCTGATTAATTTTTTTATTCAGTTCCGAGTTAAAATTTTCGGTAGAGATAATTAATTCTTTTTATTCACTGTGTGATTTATTTTTGTACAACTATTGTTAGATCGCTATAACCTATATCAAAAAATGAGATGAAAAGATACATTAAATAAATAAAAATATATATTTTGAAAAATTTGAGTCATTTAAAAGCGTAAGCGTATGTAAGTGTAGCGAACGTAAGCAATTTAATTTTGCAATTTTTTTGTCAATATATAGTTTACTGCTTACGCGTCTTGCATCTACACGACTATTGTAGAATGGAACTTTATAGTCATTTAGAAATTAAGCGTAAAAGTCTGGCGAATGTGAGCAATCTAAAATTGTGTAATTTTTTTGTTTTTTATTCTTTTGTGCTCGTGCACGTGTGTGTCACGAGCAAGTGATAGTGGAAGAACACAGCTGAGCTCCTGATATTTCAGATTTATAAAAGAACATTTTTCTACATTAACAAAATTAAAAAATAACTTGTTTTTTTTTAATAATAAAATATTTAATAATGATATTCAACACACACATGCAGACTATAATGTATAATAATGTCAGTACTAGCAATAGCGCATTCTCGGAAGCAAGACAAATTTTTTGTTAGATTACATATATAATCTTAACATTATAATTATTATAAATATATATAATATTATAATGCATTTTAGAATATGCTAAAAAAGAGGATTATTATTCTCTTATTTTTTATCTTTTTTTAGAGAGACAATATGACAATTTTACATTGCAAGAGTTGTAGTCGATATCCCTACATCGGCAGAGTATCCGTAGGAGAAGAGAATAGTGTTGACTTTGTCTATCAATTTGTGAAGAAAATTGTTACCACGAGAAGAAATTATCTGAGGTTTAGCGTATTCCATACTTTCCGTGACATAATTGGACTACCTAAATCTTTAAATTATGACGAATACTTTCATTTACCATGTTCTTTTGGAGAAAAAGATGTATATGTGTATTTTATTCATAATTATAGCATAATTTGGAATTATTAGCGCAGTGCAGGCACTTAAAAAAGTTACTTATATCTTGAAAATGTAGAACTTATTGATACACCTGATAATTGTTCCCTTATTTTGAAACAATGTCCTAATCTGCAGAAATTTTATCTCAAGATCTGTAATATAAGTGATCAATTAGTTGATCAATGGAAGGAAAGATATCCACATGTGTCTATATTTATACCTATAATGGACGACTCAGACCACGACGACGACCATACGACGACTCAGACGACTGATAATTTGAATAGTTTTTGTTTACATATATATTTACAAATAAAATTTGTCTATTTTAAAATTTAAAAATTATTAATTTTTTTTAATTATCTGGTGCACAAGATTGTCCGGTGCAAAAGAAGTTAATGCCTAATAAAAATAAAATAGTCGTATTTATTTATAATTTTGTTATTTTTGAACGATTCTTTTTCTTTCTGTTTTCTTTTTTTTCATAGATTGACTTTTTTGGGCAATAAACTCATTTTTTTTAGAAATATTGCAAAAGCTACATTATAATAACATCGTCAGTAAATTCTTGGTTTTTTCCGCAACTGCATATGTCTCTTTCAAGAATTCGTTTAAAATTTGATCTCCTGTAATGCTTTTTTTATAGCCATCAGTTTTTAAATAACTTTCTGTGAAGTTTGTGTTGTAAAATTTTTATATTTTGCTGAAACTAAACTTATCAATGCTATCCCAATAAGCAAGAAACATTTCAGATATAAAATAAAAAAGAGATATAAAATTATTCATTCGTATTGCCCAAAATGTAGCCAATATATAATATAAGCGTCCGTATAATACCGGAAAGGTACCTAAAATATTATCTGGTAAGGTGATGTAAAGAACTATACGTTGTACATTCATTTTGTGAATAATTCCTTATTAACTTTTAGTATACGAGCTGATGCTCCCTTTGCGGGGTCGTGGGTCGTGAGTCGTAGGAAATGGACCAATCACAATTGAATTTGAGGAGAATAATTGACTGTGATTGGTCTATTTCTTACAGCCTTACGATTATGACTAAAACTTTATTACGTGCAATGGTCTTTAGTTTTTAAGAATATAAGGAAGTAGAAAAAAATAAAAAAGTAAAATAAACCGAAATTAAAGTTAATCCGCATTGGTAGAAATGGACAATAAAAGTTTTAGTAGAATCTCTAGAAAACTAATTTTTCTATTGGATATCGGACGCTGCAGTATATATATATGAATTCTCCATTAAACGCCGATTAAATTAATCGGAGCAAATCGAAGAAAGTGCGAAGGGAAATCAAATAAATTAAGGGCGCCCAGTAATAGCAATTAATTCTGTAATTTGACGAAAAAAGAAAGATAGAGAGAGAGAAAGAGACAGCGCTTGTAGTAAAAAATTAAAGAAAGAGGATGCGCGCGTTCGCGCGTCTAGCCGGCTGCTCCGGGCTCGCGCAAGCGACTAGCGAGTTTACGAGCGCGCGGGGGATGCGCGAAGTGCGTCTCGCGTGACACGGCAGCCAAACACGCTCCAGGTGCGTCAAACTCGCACTCGCGCTCTCCGCGCTGCCTATCAAGGAGAGAGAGAATCGCGCGTGTCAGCGAGTGAGCGAGAAGGACAGAGAGAGGTAGAAAAACTCGGCCCGTACTGCTCGCTGCTGCTCGCACACGTTTCGTCACGTTTCTCAGCCCGCTCAGCCGGAGGCCGCGTCGACCGCGGACCATCAGCGGAGACAGCGGTGGCGAAACGACGGCGGGACAGGAGTCAGGACAGGGACAGGGACAGTCGAGAGGACGATCGGTTCGATAGCTCGATAGCGATTATAGCGAACGGGCTCGGGGACGGGGACGCCGCGCCGTTGCGCACCGTCGCTGGACGTTACGAAAGTTACGCGATCTCTGGCAGAGAGGACTAGAGGAGAGAAAAAAACTGAATAAGGGTCTAAAGGTTTTGGTAGAAGAGGGAGAGAAAGAGAGCGAGAGAGAGAAAGTCGAAGAGAGGAGAGACATTGAAGTGGAGAAGCGAAGATAGTGGGAGACAGAGGTAGAGAGAGAAAAGTGAAGACGAGAGCGTCGACGGTGCTCTACGCTACGCTGTTCCACACGGAGAATCCCGCGGCGAGGGATGGCCTCGGCGGATCATCGTCGCGCAGGCAATCCAACCTAGAAGGAGCGCCGAGAAGCGCCTTCGAGGTTATGTGCCATTGAAGAGGACCGAGGGACCGCACCACGACGTTCTCGCGTGAGGCCGAAGCTGAAGTGGAGAGAGGGCGAGAACGAGAGAAAGAACCACATCGTGTAAGTCTGCGAACGGGACGGGACGCGACGGCTTTCCGCTCGTTCGGTCTGAGGATGTTGTATCGATAGCGCCGCTCCGGGGATCGTATCGATCCAGCGACGAGTGTTTCGCGTTCGCGCGACGAGAGGATGCGTTCCTTGTGTGACGATCAGCGGCGAGGTTGTCAAGGTTCCGCGTGATCGTCGGTTGCCCCTAATGTAGTCGCGCGCGTACGATGAAAGGGAGAAAAAAAGGAATCGTTAATGGGATCCTCGTAAAGAACTGTAAAACTAGTCTGCACGCGTAGGAGCGCGATATAATATAAAAGAAATTGTTGAACGATCTCGCGATCATGTAATCGCGCGTTGTTGACGTAGGAGAGGCATACCTAGGCACTTAACGTTCCGACAACAAATTCGCTATTTTTGTAATTGAAGTTAATTAATTAAGTGATGAACCGAGTGATGTGCGGAAATTGTGTCGCACCGACTTGCAATTTGATTTGTGCGAACGTGTACGATTTGTTTTTCGCGCTGATAGACACGGTTTTTGTCGAGAGATGTGAGTAAGCCACGAGTTCGCGCCGTAGGTTGATTTACATTCATCGAATTTTACCGAATATTATTTAAAGTTTGGATAAATGTTTACGACAGAGGTTCGTGCGAATGGATGATGCTCGGTGGCAATGAACGGCATGGAGAAACATGGTCATGGACATGGACATTCACATGCGCACTCGCATCGTCATCGCCATTCCCATGGCAGTTCGCAGAGCACGTCGCAGAACTCCAGTCAGCCGTCTTCGAAGCATAGCCACAGCCACGTGACGCATTCGCAGAAGAGTGACACAGCCGTGCCACCAGCGACCCCGAAGACCCAGAGGAATTTCAAGTTGTTAGTCGATCCATTTTTAGTCAAGGGAGCTGCAAGATTGTGCAGATACGATGGGACTGTTCCGGGTGACCCAACGTATCCACAAGTTCAGCCTCGAGATCCCAGGTCGCAATTGACAAGGATCTGGACTCGACTCGAACAACTTGATCTACCTGTACCTAGATTTAAAATTGATTCCAATTATTGCGGAGAGCCTCCGCCGCTGGAAGTGACGTTTTGCCATTTAAACGACAATATCGATAAGACATTTTTGACAAATATGGTTCAGAAATTCGGATCTATAGAAGAGCTTACTATTTATTATCACCCGATAACCAATAAACACCTTGGTATAGCAAGAGTGGTGTTTGAATCGACCAAGGCATCCAAGGCGTGTGTGGAAAAGTTGAATAATACATCTGTGATGGGGAAAGTGTTGAGGGTTTTTTTAGATCCCTTCGGGGAAGAGTGCAAGAAGATGTTTGAGGAGTTAACCATAGAGAAGAAACCTGAGAAGAAGGTGGAAAAGGAGATACCGAAGCCGGAACCTGAGCCAGAAAAACATCAAACACCGGTGGAAAAGGCTTTGCCCGAAGAGAGAGATGACTTTAGAAATAGTAAAAAACCAGTTCTGAGTATGGAAAAGAGCAGAGAGCCATATATAGAAAATTCAAGATACAACAAATATAGGGATTATCCTACGCCGAGCGGCAGTACGGGTAGTGATTTGGGTTACGGAACGGCGCCTAGCGAACTGAATTATTCTAGTAATTATTCTCAAAACTCGACGCCGGCCACAAATTACACTGACTTCTACTACGGCAATTATCACCATCAACCTCCAAGTAGCTACTTAGCTAACATCCCGCAGAACGTGTCCCAGAATATACCAATTCAACAAAACTCAAATGTATGGTGGGGCAATAATTCTGGATCAGCAGCATATTCAACCTCGACTGCCGTCTGGCCGATTCAACAACACGCGACAAATTTGGACGGTGCTGGTTCTAATGTGACGCCGATTAATAATAAGACTTCCAGTACGAAAACGCATCACACTCCTAAAAAAGAAAAGGAGAATCAGACTACGGCAAAGAGCACGCCGCGTGATTCTCCTGACGAAACTCGCAAGACATTAGATTTAGATACAAGAATCGCTATGTTGCTGAAGGACAAAGCTGGCGGAATGGCACCTCCTTTTTTACAATTTGGCAGCGACTCGGAAGATGACAGGAAATCTCAACACGGTAACAATGAGATGCTGTCAGATCCTCCCAGTCCCTTTCTCTCACGCGAGATATACAAACAATGTTTCGACAAGATAGTAGAGAGAAATAAGGAACGAAGGAAAGCTCACGAGAATAGCATTAGTCAGTTCTCCGTGGATGAGGATTTAGGTAGCGTCATAAGTTCCAGTGAAGACGAGGCGTTGTTAGGAAGTTACAGTCCAGCACCCGACGATAATGAGCCGGAGCCACCCAAGGAACCACCTCCGCCTCCACCACCTGATGACGACAGAATGTCTCTGAGTCCTTTAAGTTCGGGAGATGAAAAAATCGAGGAAGTGAGTATATTACATGAAATCCATTATATGTAGTATCCATTGTATGTGTATGCCTATTTTATTCATAAATATTTTCTTGACAGGTAATAGCGCAGACTGAACCTTCGAATCAACTATATCCGGCAACTGGTTACCCAGGACATTTGACTCACTATCCCTCTAATGACGTTTATAATTGGCCGCGACCGACGCAATATCCTTATCCTTGTGGAACAACTTATTTACAGAGCCATTATCAACCTAATACGGCATCTTTGTCGGCAACAATTGGAAATCATCAAGGAACAAATTATTATTCTTCTTTTCAATCTCGGTTACATGCTATGGCAAACTACAGCATCACAAAAGATCCACAGGCAAGATTTATTATTACGTAGACGTATATAAAACTGACTTTTGCATTTTGTTGCTATTTGTTTATAAGGAAACTGTTTAAAATATTTCTGTTTAGGGACCTACCATTAATGGAGTGTTGAGCAGAGTTGTAAATGAACTGAAGCAAATTCTAAAGAAGGATTTTAATAAGAAGATGATAGAAAATACAGCTTTCAAATTGTTCGAAGTTTGGTGGGACGAAAAGAAATCGGAGAAGACTCAAACTCAGGGTAGCGGCGATAATATTATTGTCAATAACACGACTAAAGAGGATGTGAAGCCGCAAGGATTGTCATCATTGTTGGAGCAAGCGACGCCATTGGGCCTCAATTATGATGGTTTTGGTTTGGGTATCAGAGCTAGTATGCCAAAGATGCCTTCATTCAGGGTAAAATGTGTTTATATTATTGTTAGGCTTTCCTCCTTAGTAACATTAGACCGTGTGATCTTATTATTTACTTACTGTTTATATCTAGCGCAAGATCAAAGCTCCAAGCCCATTACCGCAGGATGAGGATAGCCGGCAGTCGGGTCACGCTGATATAGAAACAATTGAAAGTGATAGTGATTTGGATGTACCACCTGTACAAAAAACGAAAAAACCGATTACTTCTCTTCCAACCGTCTCTTCTTCATCTACTACATCTTCGTCGGTCGAAAGTAGTAGCGAGGAGATTAGTTCCAGTGAATCTTCCGATAGTTTGAATGAAAGTTCTGATGAAGAAGGCTTTGAGGATGAGGTGCGTATAGAGTGCAAATAAGCGCAGTGATTTAAAAACATTACGACAGTTACGCTAATTAATATGCGATTTGTTTTTAGCAAGATACAGATAGCCGAATGTCCGATCATAGACCTTTGGCTTGTAATAGCGAAGATCCTGATATATTGATGGAACTCGCGATCCAAAGGTCCCTGGATTGTCCCACGCCAACCGGCAGAGAAACGCCGGTGCCGGATATCAAAATTAAAGATCAAAATTCGAACGAATTCCCACAGATTGATGACAATGACAATATGGGTAGTTCGTTATCTTCTCCCATAAGATACGAAAGCGTTAAAGAAGAGGAAAGAATTTCTGAAAAGTTGTCTGTAACGGAAGAAAAACCGTTTGACGTGTGTAGAACCTTGGACAAGGAGGTGAAGGCTATATCGAGAACCACAGAGGATAAGGGAACGCAGAGCGACATAAAATCTGCACCGATGGCAATCTTCAAGGAGGAGGCGTTGCCGGATATGCAAAAAATGGAGAATTCGGCCGCGGAAGCTCTGATGACTTTGGCTGGACGAGATAACATTATACGGCACAGGAGTCCGGGTCCTATGCAACCTAACATTATCAGAACACTGCAGACAATGTCAGCAAAATACATCAATGACGAACCTATACTGAAGGATAGTGAGAAGATTGAAATGTTCAGCGAAATTCCTACAACCGACTCGGAGGAAGAGAGCTTAGAAATCAGAAGACTAAGGTAAGTTAAATAAATTTTGTAAAATAAGTTTTTGTCAGATAATGATTTTTCTTTGTATATAATACCGTAGTACGTTACTATTGTAGAATTAATCAATTATTTGAGATAACAATGGTTTTTATCAAGCAGGTATCAAGCAGAGACGGAGCTTCGATTGAATGGACAACGGACACCAAGTTCGCCTGGTTCTCAAGCTTCGCAAGTGTACATGGAACACTCGTATTCGTTGCCACCTGTACAACCAGAGCCCATAGAACCGATGATACGTGTACCGCCAGCCTCGATGAAAATAAAACATCCGAAGATTGTCAAATTAACGAAATCGAAAGACAATACTCACAAAATCGAGAAACAGAAGTCCAAGAAATACACGAAAGTGCACAGCAGTCATCAGAATCACGTGGGAGAGAAGGAGAATATTCAGAATGACTATATATACGACAAATTTCTTAAGCAGGTTCCAGAGCCGATTGTCACGTACAAAGAACGAGATCTTATGTCGGAAATGGCTATTTTGTACGAATTTTTAACTAGGGGAATAGACGCGGAGGACGTAGAATATTTGAGAAGAAGTTACGAAGCTTTATTAGCGGACGATACTCAAGGTTACTGGTTGAACGATACCCATTGGGTCGATCATCCGCCGACGGATGTACCGAGTCCTGCAAAGAAGAGGAAACGAGACGAGCTACGATTACACGCGAGTGGAAGTGCTAGAACGGAAGGATATTACAAAGTTGACATCAGGGAGAAAGCTAAACATAAAGTAAATAATTCGACATTTGATATATTTATAAAATGCATATTTTTCTAAAAAGAAATTTAATTTTAAAGTTTTAAGAAACGTGGATATATATTGATATATTATTTTTTAAATTAGAATCCTTATAGGGACGAAGCAAATAATTGTTTTATTCTTGCAGCATCATTATGCTCAAAGTATACAGCGCACTAACGACGTGGAGGACAGCGGTGGCTCTTACATTGGAGGTGATGGTGTAATGAATGGTCCAAAGAATAATTCTAAAGCATTGACTGGCAAAATGCAAGCGTTGTCACGCGAGGCACGAAGCAATCAACGTCGGTTGTTAACAGCTTTCGGAATTGATACGGACAGTGATCTCCTTAAGTTTAATCAATTAAAGGTAGGATATATAATTTTCAATATCTATTAACATTGTCAATGATTCGTGCATTTCAATATGTATTCCATGTTTTAGTTCCGTAAAAAACAATTGAAATTTGCTAAGTCTGGTATTCACGATTGGGGCTTGTTTGCCATGGAACCAATCGCGGCCGATGAAATGGTTATCGAGTACGTTGGACAAATGGTTAGACCGGTTGTGGCCGATCTGCGAGAAGCCCAATACGAAGCCACTGGAATCGGTAGCTCTTACCTCTTCCGCATCGATTTAGATACAATTATCGATGCGACAAAGTGCGGAAATTTGGCGAGGTTTATAAATCACAGTTGCAATGTGAGTTACTTAAGATTATTCATTTCTTTAAGGTTGATTAGCTATGCGATATAATATATTCTATGAAAAAGAAAGAGGTTTCTAATTTAAATTATAATTTAATTTGGAAAATTGCTGAAAATTTGACTTATAGCAAAGTCGAATATTAATTCATCTTGAAGCGAGAGAGGTGGAGTAATCTGGAGTAATATTTCATTGTTATTAAATCTTTATTTCTTTTAGCCGAATTGTTACGCAAAAGTAATCACGATCGAAAGCCAAAAGAAGATCGTTATCTACAGTAAACAGCCGATAGGAGTTAACGAAGAAATTACTTATGATTATAAATTCCCGTTGGAGGACGACAAAATCCCTTGCCTTTGCGGAGCTCCTCAATGCCGGGGTACCCTCAACTGAATTGTTTATTCTTTTTCTTGTCTTCTACATTTCATCACACCCTACTCATATTTTTGTAAATATTTCCCCATGTAAACATTTTATAAAAATGCAATGGAAAAATGCTAAATTATGTTAAGATGCGTTCTTCCTATTTCATTACGAGACCCCTCTGATCCAGTGTGTGATTTCGACAAGTGAGATAAATGTATGAATCATTACGTATATGTGTGTGTGTGTGCGTGTGCGTGTGTCAGAATTATTTAGCAGCGTCTCATTTTTGTATTCATCATCGACCGCTGAACATGATAACTGACATTTAAGAAATATAATTACGATTGTATTTAGTGCAATCATACGTGCAATTATAAACAATGTAAATATTCTCTATGTATTATATAGTGATTTTTGATTGTATGTCAATGAGACATTACAGAGTGATTTGAAGTGCAAGATGAAAAAAGAATGTTGTATGAACATACATTTAGGTTTTATTTTTCAAATTATAATAAAAATTATAAAAAATATATTAATTTTATTATTTCATCATGAACAGCATTAGAAAAAAAATATATGTAAGTATATATAAATTTTCTTTTTAAGATTATATTTAATTCATACTTAATTATATATATATATATATATATATATATAACAATGTTATGTATTTTATATTATATTATTTTGTTTTATTATTTCTCTACGAGATATACATCTTATAAAGCTAATAAATTAAAATCTAATTTTGAAAAATTTGTCCAGCGAATAGAGAATTTTTCAACCAATCTAATCTTACAACGCACAAATTCATGTAACTTGAGTTTAATTGTGAATATGAACTTGACTTAAACAAGATGGCGCTAAAAATGCGGAGGTGTATATAGGTTAGGTTATGGTTATGACTGTTATGACATTCTGTAGTTTGCGAGATTGTTGATTTTAGAACTTCTCTCCCAATAAACAGGTACAAGCAAAATTTCGAATGTTGTGACAATATGGTCAAAAGACACAGAAAATAAAGTGAGATTTCAATAGATTGCATTGAATTTTTGTTTAGGAAGCACTGAGATTTTTTTAGGACGTCAGTGGCAGGTGGTAAACTCCTCCCCATTTGTTTTGATTGTTATGAATATTACGAGAGGTTGTACAAATTAATTCTGAGCGATTCGTATTAATCAGTATTAATTCGGCATTATGGCAGATCGCTTGACGCAGTTGCAAGACACCATAAATCAAGTAATGCAATTTTTCTTCTGTCTGTTTCAATTGTACATCAATGTTTTAACGAGGTTAGAGTAACGTCGGTTTTATGTTAGCAAGCCGAACACTTCTGCAACAGCGTCGGTATTCTACAGCAGTATTCTACGCCCAGTAAATTTCCCGGTTTTGATCGCATTGGTACCCCGCAGCCACATCAATCTCAAGAAGGTTCTTACATATCTTGATACATATTGATAATACAATGTTATGTTAAACATACGTGTTGATTATAAGTCACAATTCGTTCGTTTTAGATTACGCTGCCTTATTTGCGAATCTTATTGCAAGGTGCGCCAAAGATATAGATACATTAATAGAAAGTTTGCCAAGCGAGGAGTCGTCGCAGGAGCTACAAGTGGCCAGTCTTGGCAGACTCGAACAGGAGAATCAACAGGCTGGTGAGCAATTGGAAGAGGTGGTAAGACAGGGCGAGGCGCTTCTTCAGCGAATTCAAGCGGCTCTACAGGATATAGCACAAAGTCAGTTAGATATGCAAAATCCCACATCGACGACTGTGATCAACATGAACCTCAACAGTTCTAATGTGAAACAAGAGAGCCTCAGTTCTATAAACGCTGTGCCTTTAAATAATACACATCAGATATCAGATCCTTCACCTAATTCGATAAATCAATGACAGCTTTATGATTTATTGTAATTAGGAAATTATTGTAAAGTCACGTCTTACAGTCTATAAAATCAAATGAGTATATCAATTTCATGTTCGAAAGACGACTACAATTACTAATACAATTAATTATACAGTAAATTTTATTTATACAAAAATATTGCTTGAGACAATAAATGGAATGTTAGTTTGTCACAGTATTTTAGTAAGATTACTTATATTTGTAACCAAAATATAAATTTGATATATTAGAATTGTTTACATGTATTAAAATTAAAGATGAAAACAATATCGCAATTATCGAAGAAAGTAGTTTTGTTACTGTGAGCACTTTAGAAGATATATTATATATTCATCTCAGTCTGTATTTATTTAGAACCAATTCTAGTATTTTACAATATATATGTTAATTAGGCATATAATGTAGGTGAAAGAAAGAAAATAAGTAATAGAAATTTTTGTGGAACAACAATATTTGGAGTTTTATTTCATGCAATTTCTCTTACTTAATAGATTTGTCAATCAATTTAACATCTCCAATTTTCGCAATCGTAATTCTTGGAAAGAAAGAAAAAAAATTGTTAGAAATGTATAAGAAAATTCTTGACTGAAAAATTCCTGCAGTTTTAGATAATACAACCTCCTTGTTGATTATGTTCTCCTGATGAATGTTGTCAGTTTTTGAAATTTTTGATTTTCGCAATTTGAATCAGTAATGCAGATTTAGTATTTATCGATTGTCGAAATTACCACTTAAATTATATCAAGAAGAATGTTGTCTGTCACCAATATGATATTTGTTTTGTCTATTTGTTTGCATATAAATATTCGATACTAAATTCATACGTGTTTATACATAATATTGTGCAAAATAGATTAATATTAATGAAAAAAATCATTAAAAGATGTTACGAGTATTGATTCGTAAACCTTATTGTAAACTTTTAAAATCTTACAACCATGCATTCAACTCGCAAACTCGATGTTTAGGTTTAGGTTACATCAGGTAATTACAGTGATAAATCGAAATTCTAAATAGTGTGAAATGTTTAATCATATAATATAAAATAAAGAAACACACAACAGTGTCTAATGTTTCATCATTCTTCTTATAAATCTTATATTATATATAAAATATGTTTACAATGATTTGTAGGGTAATGTTAGTTTGACACATTAATTTCACAAAAATCATATACAGCTCAACACGGAAAAAATCGGGAAGTGGTGATACTGGTGATTTTCATCGAGCAGATGCGTGTATCGATAAACCGATAAAATGGCCGAGCGGAAAGAGGATCAGTTTTGATTTCCACGAAGAAACCGAAGCTGCTATGAATGAGCAGATAAACGTGGAGCTGATGGCGTTTTATTATTATTTATCAATGGTAGACATAATCCCTTTTATCACGTTTAAATTTAAATACAAGAGATTAGAGCTTTATTTACATGACTCACAGATTTAATTTCTTTAATCACTAAATAATTGTACATAATGACTAATAATAATATTGTTTTTTTTTTCTAATTGTTTATAGTTATAATTATTTTTTAATCACATTTTTAAGTATTTTCTACATTTGTTTAAAGCACTATTTTGGTTGTAGTTGTAAACTATTGCTGTAAATTTACATGCTCTTTTTCTTGTTATATAATATTGAGTAATTTTATTGTTATTTTGTGAGAATTTATAATTTATGCAGGCTGCATATTTCGGTCGTGTGGACGTTGCTTTACCCGGATGCAAGTCATTCTTCACGCAGATGCATCACGAGGAATATAAGCACGCATTGAAATTTTTTAACTACATACAAATGCGAGGTGGCAAAGTGCATTTGTGTGCAATATCGCCGCCGGACGATCAAGATTGGAAATGTCCGTTGCACGCATTTAAAGTAAATCTGTTTTGAACAGTCGAGCCCGTTGTGATTTAATGCGAAAATAATTAAAATATTATGCAATGTAATCAGATGAATTGATTCTTTCAAATTATAATAGAAGCTTTTCATTTAGTAATAACCGATTAGGCTCTAGAAGCAAAATGCAATTAATTAAACATTGTTAATTAATATCTTTTGTCTGTATACATTTTATGTAGACAGCATTGCAGCTGGAAATCGAAGTTAGTAGAAAACTGGTCGCGGTGAACGCTACAGCGGAGAAGTACGGTGACCTGAACGCGAGTGACTTCATCATCACCGGCTTCATGGAAGATCAGATGAAAAGCGTGAATGAATTGGGAAGATTAACGACCGTGCTGTCGGGTGTTGGAGATCAAGCTTTGGCGCGATTTATATTTGACAAGGATCTGTTAAAAAAATGTTCTGAAAAGTAAATCCGAGCGAAGAAAGTTCGACAAATAGCTGTATGTGTCTTCTTATGAAATTATTTTCGATACAATATTGCTGTTTTTGTATATTGTCGTTTTTTGCTATGTTCTTTAGAATTAAAGTCCACTTTAATAAAATTTTCTAATCGAAAAATTCACGTGTTGAAGCATATTATTGAAATGGGACACTCGATTGACCGATTTAAAATAAAAATATCTGATTAGGCGCGTTCAGCAGACCAAAAGCCGCTGAGTAGCAGTCGAACGTGATTGGCTCTTACTTTTAGAACCAACCAATCAACGCAGAGTGTTGATAAGACGAACTCAACAGTTATATATATCTGCTGAACGCAGCCATTGGCTGGTCCAATGGATGAGCTCCAGGCACTGGGGACTGTGAATGGCTGTGGTCAATCGCAACGTGATCAAACGGGACGCTCGATGATTGGTCGTATTGGGCGCGTTCAGCGTGGTTCAGCAAACACAACTGTTGAGTAGCAGTCGAACGTGATTAGCTCTTACTTTTAGAACCAACCAATCAACGCAGAGTGTTGATATGACGAACTCAACAGTTGTGTCTGCTGAACGCGGCCAATCACGTTCGACTGCTACTGAGCGGTAAGTCTGCCGAACGCGACCATTCTAACCTCTAATTCGCAATCCTCGATAACAATTAAATGGAAACGCACCTTGTGAAACTATCGTGACACATGACACATGTGCGAGTGTGGAAATCTGTAATAGTGAGGAAATATGCAGCATGGCCGCCATGGTCCCGAACGTCGTTGTCGTCGTTGATTAGTTGGACAATCGACGAGGGGGGTCAAGGTATTTAATCAAGGTTGCTCACTGCTGACAGTGCACGTTAATTAGCGCGTCTCAACACCATTAAATTTGAAACGATCCAGACTCGCGCTTCGCTGCCACGTATTTACTTCCGGGACATCGGACGATCTTTCTATTCATTTTTTTCTCATTTTTTTTTTCTATACACAATTTTCTCGCACGCGACGCGTGATAAGACAAGGGAATCCTTCCTTAATCCCTCCTCTAGTGCCCTTCCACCTGTGGATGCAGTTTGCCCGTCGGAAGGAATGCACCGTCCCGACCGTCCCTTTGTTGCTGAGCGTATCCTCTCGCGTAAACTAATTTCGAGCTTTAAAGAGTGATTCGCGTGTCGCGATTGGATTCCGCTTGAAAAGCGACGGCGATAAGTTTCACTCTTCGCTGCCGGGTAAGTTGAATGATGGCGAGCGACCTGTCGAGCGGCTGCACGGACACGATCGACATCCTGGACGACGAGAAGGAGGAGGGTGAGATCTCGTTGGAGGATGTCAGCTCGTCCGAGGAGGGCGGGATGGGCCACTTGACCAGCAGCTACGTCGTCGGCAGGACGCGCGCGTGCCCCGACTGCAAGTCCTGGGGCGAATGCGCGACCTGGTGCAACGCGACGTATCATCCTAAGAACAGGAGAGGTAAAGTCATGCTGGACCTATCGGTTCATTCGAGATACGTTTCTTTTCCTTCAGCTGCATTTTGCATTTGCGTTGAGAGACTCGGACATTTCCTCGAACTTTTCTGTTTGTTTATCTATACATTTGGTTGATAGATTCTGGAAATACATATGATAACAAACAAGCAATAACACCTGTTATGATCTTCCGATGGAGACCTTGTGTACTTTAACATAATTGGCTTTGATTATTGTTGCTACAATAGTCTGTGTATACTTTCAATCTTTATCTTATCTTTCTATTATAATACAATTGAAAGTAAGAAATTTTGCAGAGATTGCTATTAATGAATTATTCTTGAGAGAAAGAAGTCTTACGAGTCTGAACGTGCAATGAAAAATGTGTCTTTCAATGGAGAAATATAAATAATTATTAAAATGATTATTATCCACAGTAGTATATTGTTTTAATCAAGTAGCAGTTAATCTTATTTTATAAGATCCAGTCAAAGGGAAGGAAAATCGTCACCATGTCAGGGAAACGGGATGTGCCGCAACGAAGCACGTGGCGTCGACGTTGCAAGAGAAAAACGACGACGACGACCTAGTGCCTATCTCTAGCGACAGCGACATGGAAATCGTCGGTCTCACAGACACGTCCAATCGAGCGAAAGCCAAAGTAAAAAAGAAAAAGCGTAAAAAAAAGAAATACGAACCCCTCACTCTCGACGAGTTGCTTTCTCCGTCCTCCATCGATCTGTCTATAGCAGAAGTCGGCACGCTGAAAATATATAGGGAAGTAAGTCCGGCGCACAGACCGAGCGGCAGATCAAAGATTATTACAAAATCGCCGGTTCGAAGATACAGATCGCCAGTGGTGGCACGAGCGTCGTTCCAATCGTCCCGATCTCCAGTGAGTCATTCCAGATCGCCGATACAGAAGAGATCCCTGCGAAAGTCCAGATCGCCGAAACGTAGTCCCCGGCGTCACTCGCCTGTGAGAGCGGCGAAGAGATCGCCGCCGAAGCTGAGCTCGCCGCCGTTCGCTCGTTCCCATGTGTCAGAGAGACACGACGACGTGACGCGGTTGTTGAAAAAGGTCAAACACCTGGATTCCTCCATAACCACGCACTCGTCGGAGCCGAGCGTCAACCGGAGTAAAGAATCGTCGTCGCTGAAGGAGAAGCTGTCGAACATACTAAAGGGAGCGGGTATCGACGACCACGCTGTGCATCTCAAGGAAAAATTCAAGTCCGAGACGATCAATGACGCCGACGACGAGGAAGATCTAGCGTTGCTGCGACAAAAGGCGTTGGAAACAAAGCAGAAGAAGTCTAACAGATCTTCGGACCATCTGACGGATGTAGAATCGGAGAACAGATTGGCCGACGACAGAGTGAATGACGATCAGGACGAGGAGGCTTTGCAGCTGCGAATGATCGCGCTCCGCTCGGCGGTAATGAAGAAACATCAGAATCGGGTTCAGCGTGGCATTAAGGCCAAGAGATCCACCCGCAGCGAGAGTCCGTTTAGTTCGAGTTTCCTCGACGACATTCCCGTGCCCGGCGACGAGCTGTTGAAGTATGCGTCGCCGCCGTGCACACCGCCGTGCGACAGCAATCACATCGAGGACATGGATCTGGACACCGACGTCGAGAGGGAGAAGGAGAAGCTGCCGTACTCGCCGACCGACAAAATCGAGAACATATCTATCGACACAGCGTTGCTCGGTATCGAGCCATCCGACGTATCGTTCATTAACGTAAACGAGACGATCGGTAGCCCGGTCTTCGACGACGCGCAGGACGAACTCGTGACGAACAGGGTCACGCCTTACTACGACGAGACTTACTTGCCTTACCAGGTACCACTGGCTACGCAGTACTGTTCGTATTCACCATCGCGGTACGGCAGCGAGACATACCACTCGGATCTTAACAACGCGGTCGGAAAAGGGCCAGAAAACCTTCTCGGCGACGATGTCGTATGTGATCTGATAGATGGAATTTGCTGTCAGGAAGGAACCTATTCTTCGACGAGCGTCGTGTCGAATACATCTCACGCTCTTCCAGCGTCTGAGAGTCTTCTCGCGCCTTCTGTCTCTCCTCACGACACCCTCGCTTCTTCGCCTCAGATGCAGCAGATCGTGGAGCAACCCACCAACGACGGTATTGTATTTGTGAATGTGAACTCCCCATTCGGAAATGGCAAGTCTGCCTACGAAACGCAGACAACTCCCGAATATTCCGTTACAGGTGCTCCAACAACAACGGTGTATGCTGAATCAATGTCGCCTAACGAATCGATGATAACGATCGACGATCTTCCGGAGAACGACGCGGATCCGTTGAGCTCTCCCAACGTCGCTCTTGGCGACGATAGAAATTTACCGGCCACGGAATGCATTTCAAAGGAAGTGGCATCGTGTCGAGCCGCTGCGGAGGAACCTCTGTATATGCAAGGTATTCCAGATATTACTAAAGAAACGAATAAGATACCAACGTTGATCAATAGGACGCTGGTGCCCGCGCCGATCCTAAGATCGAACAGGCAGTTGCGACGGCAAACGCGACAGAATGCGCTTCTGAAGAAGCGCGAAACGCCGCTTTCGGAGCCGGCTTTTAAGAGTGCCGAGATGCAACCGGTGACCATTACTGCCACGGATGCGAGTAGCAGCGTCTTCAAGCCGATAAAATTGCAAGTAGCGAAAAAATCCGCGTCCGTATTGTCGGCGTCTGCCACATTCGACGATTCGATGAACGAGTCTCTGGATGTGTTAGAGAATCAAAAAGGTTCGCCTGGAAAAAATCACGAGGCAAGCAAGCCGCAACATTCTGAGACATCCGTCGGTACACCATCCGCTAGTAGCGAAGCCGCCCCAACGCGGAGCAAGAAGCGGAAACGCGCCAAAAAGAACTGCCGCAAAAGTCTTGACACCGCGCAATTGCTTGAGAAAGAAAAAAACCCATGTTCGGATGCTGGTGTAAATAAAAATACGGATATTGTGGAAGCGTCCGTTCTAGATCGACAAACTGTAACCGAATCAGATCAGAGCAAAAGCAACGATAATGCTGATGCGCAGGAGAGCTCGATGGGAAATGGAGAATCGTTGAGATTGCAAAGTGTCACCGATACTCAGGAGTCTGTCAACTCCGATGATGTTTTGACAAAGAGGAGAGATATAGACAAGAACAGTTACACGGCGCTGTCAGTGCGCATTGAACAATCGCAAGAGGAACACATCGAATCACATTGTTTGTCAACAAATCCCGCGCCAGACAATTCCGACTCTACTAGCGTGTCTGACAAAGCCGTCAATACGATGAAAAGCGATAGCAATAGGAGACAAAGCATTGACGAGGACGAGGACGAGTTACGCGCCATCTTACTAGCTTCTCTAAAACGAACGAAGTCAACAGATATCAGTCCTTCAGTTATCCCAGTCATTTCTGTTACAAGCTCTGCTGCGACGAATGTCCAAACGCCTGCATTAAAAACGTTGGCAGGTACCATGCCATCCGCGGCTAACGCGACGTGCACGGCGAGCAATAACGCTTCGTCGCTGCCGTCGAGACCATTAACTTCGTTGGAAACCGTAAAGAAGAAGATTAACGACGTACCCATCTCGGTGCAAAATGGAAGCAGGAAAAGAAGCAGCAGTCTGGACACAGCAAAGAGTCTGCCAAAGAAAATGGCGAGAAAAACGCTCACGAGCACGAAAGTGGTGAACAACGCTAAGAAAAAATATCAGAATATGATTGTGCAGAGGAGGCTGAATCTACGAAAGCTCGATAACAGTGCCTCGATAACGAATTCTAATGAGAATGTGTGGCCCAACGCTAGCGCATCAAAAATATCGTTACACGCACCCGACACTCAGCGATTTGTGATAAGTTTAGGTTCCGACTCGGACAGCGAGTCCGAGGGTGAGAGAAACGAGCCTGTTCCCGTCGCAGAGAAGCATCAGGTGCCTCAGGAGATCCCCGCCGACTTTGAGAAGAACTTGAATAAGTTTCTGCGCGACGTGAGAACCGAACAGGAACAATCCGCGGCCGCAGCAAAGTCATCCAGTTCGGCTATGCAAGCGACAAAACAAGACGTGCCATCAACGGATAACGGTCCATCTAATATGCACACGCCATTGGTAAGACAATTATGTATTACGTCTGATTGCCTTTTCGTGCGAGTAATTTAGAAATTGATATTATCTAGACGTAATTTTTGAGGATTTATTACTGAAGAAGACACTGACCAATCATAGGAACTTTCTTAATTCATTCTGCAGACTTTCTTACTTTGTTGCAGGCTGTGAGGCACCTTCCTGTATCACAGCAAGAGGAATATCGTCGATTGAAGCAACAGATCTTGGAGCGTGAAAAGTTAAAACTGCAGAGAAAAGTAGCAAGTAATAATAGTAATAGTAATGGTAGTAGTAGCAGTAATAAATTATTAAACGCTGACGTAGCAAGTTTGCCAGTAAAGTCCTTGCCACTGTGCGAAAAGAAAACGCTTGTTAAACAAAATGAAGATAAATTAAAAACGCCAGAGAAAAATTCCCAGGAATTGTCAATAGAAGTCAGAAGAAAAAGCGACGATTTGGCGAGAGGCACATCGGAATCAAACGTATGTCGCATATCTGTTGACAAAAAACTTTCAGCGAATATCACTAAACATACTAATTTCACGCATCTGCAAACTAAAAGCAATAAAAAAGTTATACCAAACAATCTTAGCATTCGAATTTCTAACGTTACCGCTTCGAATTCCACCGGAGCAGGTACGAGAACAGTCGAAGACCGCGAGAAGCAATCTGCGAAAGATAAACAGCAACATAGATCGGCCTTGAGAGCGTTAAGCAAAGAAGAGATAAATCGTAAATGTGTGCAAGTACTGTTGAAGCCAGACACGATCGAGCGAGTCGTCACTATAAGTGACAAATCGGCCTTGCAGCACGACACGATAATGAGCGTCGATCAAAATAAAAATCCGGCCGAGCCAGATGTTAATACAGAAATTATAAATGAAAAAAATTTAAATGATGCCGATGACAATAATACTAGTAATTTTTCTAACGCCTCTACCGTGAAGCTTTTAAATTTATCGGTGAATTCGAGCGATAGTCGGCACGAAGATACGATGGAAACTACAGTCATGTTTTCCCAGTATGAAGCGGAACGTCAGCGAGAAATTGATCGTAATACTTCAACGTCTGTACTTGCAGAAAATAATAATAGCAACAACGCCTCTCGTCAATCTGACACAATTGCTGATGATAATAATGGTAACGCGAGTGACGTTTGGGATACGCTTAAAAAGGACGTTAAAGCGGAATTGGAGTCCTTGACGAGTCTTTCAAAATTGGAGCAAGAGCGATACTTGAGAGAAACCGAGAACAGATTAGTTGCGAGACGGTAATTATACATAAGACTTTTGCGAAGAAACAAGCTATAAATAATGAGTAATGTGCAACAAAGTTTCAATATTAAATTTATGTACGTATATGGTGCAGGTATATGGTCTTAGATCATTTAGCAGAAATGTCAGGGAACCTTCGTCAGTGGGACATGGAGAAAGACGTGCAGATTATCCTGGCCAGCGAAGTGAGAAAACTTAGGGAACAACTGAAGATAGCCGAGGAAAAATTACAACAGCAGCGCGATCGCGTTAGTAGCATGGGCCCAAAGGTTTCAACCGCACGTCAAAAGATCAATGCTGGACGGCGCGAGTGCTTCAAGCTATCTAGAATTTGTTCGACCCTAGGTAACCGGCTCATGGGGAAAAACTACAAGTACGCAAGTATAAGAATCTTAGACGCGTGTGGCGTAGTTAACATAATAATGTGTAATATATAGACACATATACATAATAGCATACATATAATAATTTAAATATCTTACATTGTATGCAATTAAAGAGATAAATTCTTACTGTCTTTTTAGTGTATTTTGATTATGAAGATTGTTCTTTTAGGTTGCCAGAGGCAGTAGCTCAACTTTTGAGTGATAAGCTTAAGGAGATTGCTAATCATACCCGTCAGATTACCAAGAAGAAGCGATTCCAATCTAATGATATTTCTGAAAATTCCTATTCTAGTTTGTTACAAGAAACCTCCGAGTTATCTAGGTACACGTGCACTGAGGAGAATTTGTCGTTGCAAGAACAACCAACGAATAATGCAACTGTGATTGATGAGGCGGGATCAAAGAGCGATATTTCTCGCTCGACGCAATCTAATGAAGATAAGAGTTTATCGATATTAGAAACTTTGTTGAATTTCTCGCAAACGGTTCCATGCCAATCGACACCAGAGAAGAGGGAAGAAACATCAGTAAATCCATCGGAACATCGTAACGAAGAAAAAATGATATTCCTTAATCAAGATAGTGCGTCATCGTCCGAACCAAAGCTGTATCAAAGTAGTCCTACAGAACAAAATAATAAGCATACGGAAGAAAGTAGAACGGTCGAGTCTAATCCCGCCGCATCTTCAGAACTACAGTCATCAGCGATGGATTCTTCAAATCAAGAATACAATGAACAAAATAATAAGAAAGCCTCGCCACAACTGCCATCACCATCACCATCAGCGTCGCCATCATCGCCATCGCCATCGCTATCACCTCCGCCATCGCCATCGCCATCGCCATTGCGATCGCGATCACCATCGCCGACAACAATGACAGATACAACAACGACAAATACAACGATGACGACGACGACGACGACGACAACGACGACGAGGACGACGAAAACGATTGCACCTTATGTATCGATATTGATGCATTTAAAGAAGCCAAGGTGAGTCTTTTTTGAAAAATGGTCACGATACTCGATTGTTAAAGCCCCTTGCACAATAGGCGATAGCGATAGCGATAGCGACAGCGACAGCGACAAAGGTGCCGACAAAGCTATCGCTATCGCTATCGCCTATTGTGCAAGAGGCTTAACTGTCTGTGGATTGTGCTAAAAATCTTAAGATTTTTGTGGTTTCTGTTACTTTTCACGCCAGGAACATCAATCCCCATGGAATCCTGTGTCCGTACGAATTGATGGGCATTTGCAGGGATGAGGATTGCCAATATATTCACCAGTCGAGGAATCAAATCTGAAATAATACGTTACATACTACTGAACATAATCAACGTGACATACGTAAGGTGGTTCTAATTTCTCGTCAAATGTGTCAATGTGGATTGCACACTTTATGTTGATAGAGCATCGGCTCGCAGATTTCATAAGTTCGCGCGTTTAGTTTCTTGATTATCTTGACTTTTGACTTCTAATCGCTTACGATATATGTTATATATAAGATAGAATCGCGTACAAAAAAGTAAAAATAAGTATACAGAAAGTAGCTTTGATCGTTCCCCTTCAAGCAAGTGTCTTTGATTTCGCATTTGCAGGTATCATCGATTATCGTCTAGGAAGTAGATATATCGATATAGGCGGGATTACGTTATGCAGAGCCAACACCCGAAGATCGGTAAGTTGTCTTCATCCATGGCAGGCTCTATAGTGCACAGTACTGAAATTATGAAATTATTTCGCAAACATCTTACATTTTACGTATAAGATCTTTTTTTTTAAAAAGAAAGTTGTGCCACTACGGGGTTTCGAACGGCATATTTTATCGAAAGTTTAAAAAGAATGTTTACGAGTGTATATATTTTTTATAACTGTAAGAAAAAAAAAGTGTCATAAACTGCAAGATCAGTGTGGTAAAGATAGAAGAAGAATCTATTGACCATACTAAGAAGACTAAATATCGAAAAGAAGACAAGTCCAGCAATTATGGATCATCAATGGACAGTTATTTTTTTCTTCGTACTTCGATATAAGTTACCTCATATTAATGAATCTTGTACCTGTATAATAAAAGTTGAATATTTTTTTCTTAAGTAGAGTGTCAAAAAAATCAATTACATATCCCCTCATACATTGAGCTATAGCCCCTCCCTTACATAAGTTTCTATAATTATTATCTCTTTAACTATAATTCACTAGAGATATACCGTCGTAATGATTGTTTAATTATCCACTTTCAAATATTATAAAACTTTAATTTTACTCTAGAAGATTGATCTTTATTTTTCTTTATTCGCCGTATTTATTGCCGGGGAAGGCGCCCTGAGTTTTGTATTTGTGCCAAGGTAATCTGCCTGTAAGTCTAAGTTCATCCCAGTGTTCTACCCAGGCCTTCGGACAAATGGACGTGAAAACGTCTTTAAACCACGTGCATGCTTCAGAACCTTCACCTAAAATATGCTGACAGCGATAGAAGTCGGTATACATTACAAAGCATCTCTGCGTCTGATTTTGTTGCTGAAATCTGCAAACGGACAACGGAAGTGACGAAGAAAGTATTATCCTTGAATTAATACCTCAATCATGTGTACCTTGGGTCATTACCAGGAGAATATTTAAATTCCTGCGATTTAAACTCCTTGTGAATCTCATCCTTCTTTTTGAGACAAGGATTTTCTTCATCTACGATAGTTATCTTTTTCTTTGAAGCCCCCTTTTCCCTTGTTTCATGCTTTTTCATTGAGGATGGATTATCAACTTTTTCCTCCATTTCCTTTAAACAACACAAACACGTGTGCTTCACGATAATAATAATAATTCTGTTACATATCTTAAAACCCTCTTTAAAAAGTCATCCTGTCATTTCTAAATTTTCTCGCTGTTTTTCACTTGTTCAAATTTTATCTATACACATACGGCGATTATAATTAAATTAGCGTCTTTATTGACATGAGACCAATCGTATAAAGCAGTACAAAAAGATTTCCTAAAATAGCATACAACGCGCAATGCATAATTAATCACAGCTAACATAAGGCCATTATCTTTTACATATGTGATGCTGAAGCGTTTCCAACGTGTGTGGATCAAATAAATCCAAGTCATTTCAGGTAACGCACACTATACAGCAGCATATATCGTTTTTTTACAAGAAAACAATTCTCTGATACAAATTGTGATACTGTACAAGAGAACAAGCGCTAGCGACTAATGCGTGAATCGCATGAATCAAGATATAACATTAAGCTTCCCGGCGAACACATTGTGGTAAACAAATAAAATCTACAATGAGATTTATTTTTCAATATTATACGCCGAGCGGTATATAAATATAATATACGCGCATATATAAACAATTTATATATATAAAAAAATATTATCCACGTATGTATATGTCAGTATTATCGTTCTAAGATTAAGAACACACTTTCATTATTTTTTGTATAGAAGTGTTGCATATTATCATTTCAAGCTTTATAGAAATACGTTTTTTCACATTTTATATTCAGTCATAAGAGATGGACTCTCGGTAGAAATTATGAAGCTCTAAAAACAGTTTGCGTATAACAGAATTGCAAACTTTCAAAATTATTTAATGTGATATGATAACCGACAAAAAGCTACATTTAACAACCAACATTAATATCTCATCAATCTGACAATGTCTCCAACAAAAAACCACAGTTTGCTTATATATAGATATATATAATCATTGAATCATATATAATTATGAATACGCAATTATATCAGAAGTCAACAAGTGGAGAATAATTTTCAGTAAAGTTATAGATTCATATTAAGGTGTGTAATTTTAAAATACAATACTATAATGTTACATTATTGTCCACTTGATACTTCTATCATTAAAGGCACTATTCAGGTCCCAATATTAATCAGTTAATCGACATCGGGATTAGGATTACATAGTCCTTGCATCCCTTCGATTCCTTATTTTTTCTTTCATTCTTTTTGGAGCACATCTCGTGTATAGATAATAATCGCGTCGTAGATAATAAAATTTCTCAAAATAAAAATACCTAAATATATATTACAGTTTCGATGGATATGTCAAGATTGATATTAAGAAAAGATATGTGAACGAAGTTGCCTTAGGTTTCTTCGATATATGTATGTATGTATATTCATATATACAGATCTCGTTACCATCGCATTAATGTTTAATGTTACATTCCCTGGTTAATTTGGAACCAAAGAATGTGCCATGAAGAAGAATTATTAATGCAGAACACCCTGTTTATATGTTTCAATTAGTGAATTGATTGACTAAAGAGCAAAGAAAGTATCGACAGGACCAGCCTATCTTCGAATGAATGATTCTCTAGACATTTGTGTGATAACGTGACAGCATGAATAAACCCTACGTTATTTGCGCTGATTGTAATTATCTCAACGATGAGAGGTATGGTTGACAAGTCATACGCTGTACCGGCTGATAAAGTCTTCTTTGTACTGGACTGGCAGTAATATTACTATTCTGCTCGAAATTTGGATCCCTGGATAAATCAGCGGTGGCCATTTCCGCGGGACGATTTTCCTGGAACGGGGAATCTCCGTTTCCGACCTGAGACTGCGCAGCAGCCTCGTTCCTCTTACGGTATTTCGTCGAGTACTTGTAAAAATCCGACATCTCAAAAGGCTTTGTCACTTCCCTGTATGGCTGATACTTTCCCGGTTGCACGACCGTGCAGTTTTGCGGCGAACCCAATGGTCGTATCGCGTTATCGCAGACGTCCACGGATGGCTTCGATTCGGCTGGTATCTCCAATACCTTTGGCCTCGTTGGGGGCTGATCGTAACGAGGGTGAGACTGCGCGTGCTGTCGCTCTTCGGGCTTGTGACGGTTCACTGGACTCATCGGCGGCGGTGGTCCGCCGGTCGTCTGACTGTCCCTCGCGTTTTCGTTAGTAGCAGTCCTGATACGAGCAAGCGGAGGACTCGACTGATAATGCGCGTTTTTTCTCGCGTCGATCAGGTTGTGATCCAAGCCTGTACTCGCTCCCTGCATCCAATGACGTTTCGTACCACTCCTTCTGACGGCTCTTACGATTATTATTGGCGTACTCCGACGTGTCCTTGCTGTCGTGCGAATCATGCGAGTGACTCGACTGCCAGGTCTCCACGCTTCCCAATGACTGTGTGCGCAGCAGCATCTTATTGTTGTTCGCCGGCGTTTGTTGCTCGGACAACGGCAACAGGTGAACGGAGTGATGCTGATGAGATGACGCGGTGACGTTGCTGCTCGACGAGCTTTTAGTACACGCGACCGCGACCGTGCGATAACGCGATTGCGTATCTAAATTTGTACAACCGACACCACCGTTGTGCTGAGCACTTCTGCGTCTGCGATCCAAACTGCCGAATCTATCAGGCTCGTCCATGCTCACCCAGTGGATGTCGTCGTTGTGGCGCACCCAGTAGCCGGATGACAATTGCGACTCGATCGATGTACTGCCACCACTGTGCCGCGAGATGTTCTTGATACAGGACGGTAATGACGAATCACGATCTCGCCTCGGTAAAATCTGCTGAGATTGCGCGCTGCTCTTATAGTAGGCTTGGTAATCGATGGGCAAGTAATGAGATGAGCGAAAATCTCTGTCGTAGGTTCCCTGGCCACTTCTCCGTACAAAATCCGCATTATCCAAATGCTTGTAGGACTCGAAGGAACTCGTGTACTGTAGTCTGTGGGGTTGCTGCAGTTGATCCTGCAATTGCTGTTGCTTCTGTAGATGCTGAAATTGACGATAGCGCATTTGACGCTCGTCCTCGGTATAGGTGTTCGGCACATAAGGTCGATACGTTCTCTCGGCGTCCGGATAATGGCCACGAGATCCGCCGCTCCCGTGGGAATGTGTGCGCGCGCGATATTGGTCGGGTAAAATGTAGATATTGTGATTGTCATTATGATCGTGCTCCACGATCTTAATGTTCGGTGGTTCGACAGGGCTTACGCCAGGATAAGTGTTACTGTGGTGATGATGAGTGCAAACGGTCGGTACGGTCAACTGCTCCTCGTATCCATGCCCGGCATAAGTATTCGATTTGTCTTCGGATGCCAAAGGACTCAAACTAATACCGGGTTCATGAAGTATACTCCTTCCAATGGACTTCAGAGTTGTTATTTCATTTCCTGTTGTATACAATTACGAATTATAGATTAAAGATCTTTATTTTGTAAAATTATTGAAAAATTTGTAATTGAAATAACTTTTTTCTTTCACACACGTACATATATATATATATATACACACACACACACACACAATACCTGTACTATCTAATGGTGGCCGTGGCTTCTTTGTCCTGTGTTTTACGTTAACATGTGAATGCGGTGGCGTATTGTAACTTCCCGCGTGTACTTGCATCGGTCGCTGTGCTTTGCCACGAGTCTGTCTAATGAAGTTGAGCTCCGTCTCCAACTCTTGTAGTCTTCGTTGACTCTGCTGATAAGCGAGCCTTTGCTTGCGTCGCGTGGCCTTACTTTCCGTAGGGTCGTTAATGATACTCAACGCAGTTTCTACAATCCTGAGCTGTACTTGCCTTTCCAACTCCAATTCTGACTCCTCCTGCGCATGTAAGCAAACGATACCTCCAATCTAGCATACTTGTGTCAATTGCATCAGTTTAAAAGAAATCGTGATCTTACAACGTCGGTGGTCTTCAGCTTGTTGATCAATTTTTGCGGATATGTAAAGGAAGTGCCTACTTTTCTACGAAAAGCTGGCGGACTTTCGCCAGGCTCCAAAGGTATTTCCGGTGGTAAAACTCCCGTTAGCTCCGCCTCCTCTACGCATAGGTTTTTCAACTCGCTGTTCTTTTGGGCAAGCTTCTCTTGCAAGGCTTCTCTGCGTTGACGCAGCCATTGCAATCTCGCAGATAACGGGTCATCTGCCAAGGTTCCTGGCGCATTTTCGTTTCCTGCCATCACTAGGCAATTGCAAAAGAATAATTTCAGTTATTATAAAAATTAATTAAAACCACTAAAAGTCGCATTGTATATTGATTGATTGTACTTACCCATATTATTGGATAAGGTGTAGCAAATGGGTCAGCTATAATCTTTATGTTTGTTTGGATCAATGCATCTTGACGATAGCATATATAAAGCAGGATATATAAAGAGAATGTTTACTCATGCTTTTTGCATGAGTCTAGCGTTTTTCCTTTGTAAATAAACCCTGAACTACCAGTAATGAGTAAAGCAAAATCCACAGTAAAAATTCTCGATGCTCCAAGATTTTCTGCAACACACAGCAGAGTTATATTTTTTAATAAACGACAGTTTTTAAAGAGATTCTTTGAAGTTAAATGCTGCTTCGAAACTCATTAAAAATTTTCTGATCCAAAGACATCTAGATTTCTGGCTCTATCTATTTTATCGTTATTTTTGTACAACTATCTTAATCTCTTATTAATAAACTTGTAATTCCAAGCGTTTTTAAAATTCCACCTTCCTTCGGCTATTCTCAAAGTCCACTGTCTGCTATTCTACTTATCTGTCCTACGATAACGCCTATGCTAAACGTCGCAAAAATGTGCCGATTACTTTATCAATTTACGAGTGTCAGCCATTTGTGATCGATTACAAGATTAGACGCCGCTTAAACTGTGCAACAGCGGATTCAGATAACCCTTTCATTTGTAAACTCGGACTGTGTGTCATAACCAATAACACTCCAGTATTTAAGGCGAGTTGAGTCAACGCTGAAAATGATCGTGATTTTACCATAGGCTTCTCCTGGAAGGGTTTCAACTTCGACTGGAAAGAGGTAAACACGACGCTTCAATATTCAGCCCACGGACGACAGCGTCGTTCGGAGACTTCGGAGTAAACGCGCGAAGGAGAGGCTCGACCGAGGAGGAGCAACACCGACTCCCGACTCCGAGCCTGAGTCACGCATTTTTTTTGTCAAGCATGCCCTTTTATCTGTTTCACTTCCCCGGGACACGCTGGTGTACGTACGTACGCTATTGACACTATCCCACCAGCTGCACGACGGAAAGGATCCCACTCCCCTTCACCTGGAACGGATTGTTGATTGTTGATGCGGAGAGAAGCTGGGAGTGGACCGTGGACGTGTTCACGTTTTACACTAGGGAGTAGGGACCCTCTAAGGTCTCTAGGTTGTGTTTCAGCGAGCGGGTGCGTTCGGAAAACGTTGGGCTCGAGTTCAAACGTTGATCCATATTCAACTCCCTGGCTGTTCAAAGATAGCAGTTTTTGTTTTTCATAACTGAATTCTTCTTGCACTTTTTATATTTTCCTTTTTTCCTGCTTCGATTATATACCGATTTTATTTCAGGTGTAGAAATAATACAGCTCTACGAAGAAGAACGGATCTGATGAAGATAGGTTTGTTCCTTTTGAGCTGAACTCCGTATACTTTTCATCCTTTTTTTTCTTCTAAACCCTGCTTACGTCCAACAAATATCGTATTGGCGCACACTGCACATAAAGTTATTTAATTGTAAAAAAATATTACATTTTAATCGATAAAACGCTCAATAATTAACGTTATCGTACAATTTTTAATTGATTCGGAATGACGGTAATCAGTAATGACAGTTCGACATCAGTATATCTGTAGTGTTTGAGATTATAAGCACGTAAGATTAAAGACAAATAACGTCGCTGTTTTCACAATTAGATCAATCGATAAAAATTTAGCTCTTTTATTTCTTTAATCGACTTTTGTCATGACGCACGAGGCTAAACGCGAGACGCGCGACACCACGCGACTTGCGTGGCGCGAGCACGCTGAAGTTGGCGCGTGTATGCACATATGCGCGGCGCTGCACTTTTGGGCGCGTACGTATGTAATACATATATACAGTGTGTAACATACACACAGCTGCGTGCGCCGTGCAGGGCAAATGACTTTTTAAAAACGCGCGGTGAAGAGAGAGAGAAAGAGAGGAAGTGTGGAGGGAGGGGGTGGGAGGGGGGAGAGAGAGAGAGAGAAGCGGAAACGCCGCGGACGGAGGAGTCAACGATCGGGTAACGTCGCGGTAAGGTCGCCGTCGGGCTCGTCGGCGTGGACGACGACGGCGGTGTCGCGGGTGCACGAACGGGATCAACGAGCCGCGCGATTAATCGATGCCGTGGCCGCGATGCGCGCCGAGGCCGTGCCGCCGCCGTGCGACGGCCGAGACGTTAATCAAACCGTCGATTGACCGAGCGGAATAGGCGAGCGTGCGTACTCCGGATTCCGGGGGACGGGGCGGCCGTGCACCTTCCCTCGAGCGAGCGCGAAGGGCGGATAGAGGGATAGAGACAGATAACGAGAGAGAGAGAGAGAGAGAGAGAAGGGAGAACGAACAACGAGCGTGCAAAAGCGAATTGAATTCCTACGCTCGGCGGTAACGTACGGTACCGGAACTGCAGCCACTGCAGCCAGTGCCGCCCGATAAACCATCCGTTTCTTTCCGCGCGACGGCGGATCGCGGGAGGGCCGACGAGAGAGACGGACCGAGAGGGAGAGTGAGAGGAAACAATTGGGAGGGTTAGATGAAGGGAGGGAGTACGTTTCGATAGAGCGAGCGCGAGCGGCGAGCGCAGCGACGAGGAATCCGGAGTCCGGAGTCCGGAGTCCGGAGTAGGTACGATCGAGGGACCGACCGATTGGGTAGCGTGCGTCGAGAAGCCGAAGGATCGCCTCGCGATGGACGAGTGCATGCTGAACGACTTGTTGGAGTGCTCGGTATGCTTGGAGCGGCTCGACACGTCCAGCAAGGTGTTGCCGTGCCAGCACACGTTCTGCAAGAAGTGCCTGGAGGAGATCGTTAGCACCCATCGCGAGCTACGCTGCCCGGAATGCCGCGTCCTCGTGGACGCCAAGGTGGACGACCTGCCGCCGAACGTGTTGCTGATGCGCATCCTCGAAGGGATGCGCAACGCCGCGCCGAAGAACCAGGCCAAGTCCGTTCTGCCATTGTCGAGGTCCTCCGGCCCCACCGCCGTCCCCCAACGGCTGTTCGGCGGTCACCAGGTCGCCCCGGCACCCATCGTCACCGGCAATCTCGCGCCCACCATCGGCTCCGAGCCGGCGGTGCGACACTCCAATGCCGCCGCCAAGCAGGTACACCTGCACAACCAGGCGTACGGAAGGGCGATCTACGATTATGTCTCCAAGGTGCCAGGGTACGCATTGCCATTAGTACGTTCATGGTTCATGCTTGTGCCTATTCTACTATATGAATATTATTGTTTGTTCCTGCAGCGATTTGAGTTTTAAGAAGGGTGATATAGTCATCCTCCGGAAGAAGATTGATAACAATTGGTATTTCGGGGAATGTGGCAATAATCATGGTGTCTTTCCTCTATCTTACGTTCAGGTATAACGCGAGAAAAATCTTGGAAAAATTGAACGTTTTTATACACTGTAAATTTGAATTTATTGTAATTTGCTTTGTCGCAATTTTCAGGTGATGACGCCTTTGACCCCACACGTACCTCAATGTAAAGCGCTATACGATTTTAGGATGACGAATGATGACGAAGATGGTTGTCTAACTTTTAACAAGGTAGGGTCGTATGTCTCTAATCACTCGCCGTTGATGTGTCGCCGGCACATATGTATAAACAAAATATATGAGTATGAATGTATTTTTAGGGGGAAGTAATCAGCGTTATCAGAAGAGTGGACGAAAATTGGGCAGAAGGTAAACTCTTGGACAGAATTGGTATCTTTCCGCTAGCTTTCGTCGAGCTGAACAGCGTCGCTAGAGCTTTGATGAAACTCTCGACCAAGTAAGTAGTACAGTCGATTGATACAGTTGCCGTGCTTTTTAAAAATGAATGTATACGTTAATTAATTTTTTAATCAGCGTACAGCCGGGACCGTCGAGGGTAGCCCCACCAACTCCGACGAACGAAGAAACCACGCCGTTGATACCAACCGATCACTCGCGTAATGTGCAAACAACGAGCCAGTCTCGACCGCAATTAGTACAGGTATATATTTCTAATGAAAGCACCTACTCAATATAAAATCTGTTTCATGAGACATGTGTTTTGATGTTATATTGCATAAATTCTGCACAGGTATCTGATTCGGTCTCAAACGTATCGTCTGGCGGCAGCTCCACGACCACTACTCCAAACACCCCCAACAGTTCGACCACATCCAGCAGTTCCAGTACTGCCCCGAGCAGCCCTGGGAGTCCCGCGACGTCGCCACCCGCGGTCGGCAACAGGCATAACGTTAAACGTCATAGTTTCACTGCCGTCAATACAGGTCATCATGCACATCCCCATCATAGACATAGCGCTGAAATACTTAGTCCTCCGGTAGACAGTGTCCCTAATAACGCCAATAATAGCGGGGGCAATGAGCCGTTTTCCTCCTTACAAGTAAGAAAACCATATTTTCTTTCTGACAATTCTCTTTCTGTATGGATAGCTACATACGCGAACTGCTACCTCGATCAATGTATGGTTCTCTATCGCTTTTGCATTTTTAACATCTTTTCTCTCTTTTCCTTTCGTGAAATTTATGCTGAATTTGAATGAACTTCTTTCTATTCTAGACGAGCGGTAGTTGTACGGATCACAATCTTCGTCACAGGCGAAGTGGCAGCAGCGATCTCGTTCTCGCCCAGGCGTCGCAAAATATACCCGCTGGTCAGACTACCAGCGCATCCGGCGCGACGCATTTACCTGCGGCATACGTAGCATTATATCCATACAAGCCCCAGAAAGCGGACGAGCTTGAGTTACGAAAGGGCGGGATTTACATGGTAACGGAACGCTGTCAGGACGGATGGTTCAAAGGAACGTCCAATCGTACTCAGAAGTGCGGGGTTTTTCCTGGAAACTACGTTGCACCTGCCAAGTACGCATTTACCTTTCAATCTCTGTCTCGCGGATTAGCCTGATCATTCGCGTTACGATCTTCGATGTATTTGCAGCAGATGTCAACGCGGGCTGTGCCGTGGATCTCCAAACTCATCGAGCCAACATCAAGGTTCGCCACTGTCGAACGCTCCGTCGAACGCCGAGTCACGTTTGGCGGTGACATACACGAAGAGCAAGGGTCCCGCGCCGCAGCCGTATAATCCTCGCACCCTGCCGCCGCCTGAATTACCGCCGCGCGCCATCAGCCCATCCACGACGACTGTGTCTTCGTCCTGGCACGGCGCCGCTCAGTCGAATCAAGGACCGAATCAAGAAACTAGTCCGCCCCGACACAACGACCAGAATGCAGCTGCCACCCCGCTCGGACGCAGTCATAGCGCGGTGATGACGGCAAATATTCGTAAGTATTTAAAATATATCGCGTTGGATTATGCTTTTCGTTGATGTTACAATTATGCTGATATACAATTATGTGTTCCTTTTCAGCTTCCCCCGGTAAACAAATCGCCGTGTCGTCGTCGCTACAACCGGCAGCAGGTATCAATAACGCTAATAATAGCTGTAGCAGCGTTACTATCCCAGCTCCTTCCTCTTCCGTGAGCGACATGAATAGAAGCCCGAATAATACTCTACGTGTAGCAGGCGGTATCGCACCGTCGAATGCAGCTGCGACAGCGTCCAGAACCACGGAAAAGGTATTATTCCTGCGATAAGCGTTTATACATGTACTATATATTTCTTTAATATAGTAATAACGTTGTTTATATATATATATATATATATATCCACTTATAAATTACAGCCCAAGGAAAAGAAGGATAAATGCGTCTCTTTGATGCGGCGCTTGACCAATATTAAAAAGTCTAAATCGCCTCCACCTACTACGTACTCGATGGATAATCCTGTATTCGACGACGGTAATTCCGTCAATCCGATGCACGTTCGGTGAGTATCTAGTTAATTTAGATTATCGCGAACTTGTTTGTCTGTATAATCTGTATTATAATCCAGAAGTCGAGAACAACGTTGATCTGCAAATTGCACGTTCTGATAATCGATAATCTTGTTTGACATATATCCCACCTAATCCTGCTAATTTCCGTATGCATATACATGCATTATTATGTACATTACGTTTTCTCAGATTGTCAAGCAATTTGTATGAATGTTCGTCGAAGTGTTGGTTCAAATGTTTAAGTAAAAGCGCTACTTTTTTCTTTTGTTTGTTAAGATTGTTGCATGATCGTTGCATCACCAATAATTATGCACACGTACAGAATAGATTAATAGGTGGCTAAGCAGAGCCACCCACGAATAATATTTACATTATCATGCTTTGTGCAGCATGACACAAACTGCACGCCTTGAAATGTTTCTCTAATATTGTGTTGGGACGGGGCGGGTGGGCAAATTGACAATCGCAGATCGGGGTCTTGCCCAAGTCAGTTGCTACAGGTGGTACCTACACAGGAATTAAACGCTTCAAACAGCCCACACCGCTTAGGTCCTGGCTCTGTGCAAGGGCACGTCACATCCTCACAGAGACTGAAATACAAGGAGAGACCCTCCTTACCAGTGTCAGTAACCCAGAGGTTAGTCGTTTGAAATTCTAAATAAGAACCGGCCTCCAAATTTGTGAAACTCCTCTGCGCGCATATTTTGCCAGCTAGCAGATAAATTAGGATTATTCATGAAAGGGAACAATCGTTTTGGTATTGGAAAAGCTGCGACGTTCTTTATATTTTACGACAATTAATAATACAATTGTAGCATTTGTTTACTTTTATGAAAGCACAGGATGACATAGATTATTCGACGATAAACTGTCCTACATAAAAATTAATACTTTTTTATTTTAAGCAGTCATTTCTTAATTTTTACGTCGAAGACACTCCAGGTGTAAGTCAATATATGCATTTAAGAATTATATAATTCGGTTCCTTTTTTTTTTTATATTGGTGTTTGCAATTTATTGCGAGGTAAAACTGCATTTCATTTCAAGGTAAGCTTAGAAATGTCTAGATTTATGCAATTTATTTTGCGTTGTTGCGTAATTAACAATATATAAATATTTTTCACACATCACAAAATTATAGCACACTCTTTTGCACAAGGTAAACTTTTATAGTTAGAGAAACATTGATTGCAGATATTTTGCATGTTTGAAAAATCTCCAATGTGAACTGTGATGAATCCATTAAATGTTTACCGTTTGTTACATAGTTCTTTGTTAATAATTCTCTGTGCAAAAAATGCCATAATTTAGATATATTTCGTTTATTTATGCTTGTGTGATGCTGAACCGTCTGGTATATAACGTTAGCATATCATACATTTTGTATTCATGTATAACAAACTGCCACAAATTACCGCAATTCTCTGTATTAGTAGTGACAGTCTTGTTACATATAGGCTCTTTACTTCCATCTAGATCCAATGAATCCGGTGCAATGGTATGCTCAACCGTTGGAAATCATCATCGCAAGAGTAATTCTCTAGACGCTGGAATGGGAAAGCAAATGAAGCAGCAATCGTCGCGCGACCGGTAGGTATAATATTTGTCCCTCAAATTCCCGAGTTTAACTTTCGTTAACTTGCGCCCGTTAGTCGCAAAATTATAACGTTCCTCATCGTTTCATGATAATTGTATTGGATTTCAGCACGGGGTATAGGTTCCGTTGTATCGTACCATATCCGCCTAATAGCGAGTTCGAACTGGAACTACGCGTGGGAGATATAATATACGTGCAGAAGAAGCGCGACGACGGATGGTACAAGGGTATGCAGCAGCGTACCGGTCGTACGGGACTATTTCCGGCGAGTTTTGTGGAGGCTTTCTGAGACCCGACGCAAAGTCGCCTAGTGTTAGAAACTTGTATATAACTTGGCCTTTTGGTGTAAGTATTTACACGACACATTCGGATTCGGGATTACGCCGGTACGGCGTATTTGTCGTTGGTTTTCTCCGCCGCTCTTCGGGATATTATCGACTTCAAAGCGACTAACACATGCACGCGTATCACGCATGCTGTATCTCGAGCTGTGCAATGTATTTAGAGCCGTTGTGCGAACTTAATGGGCCATTAATTAAACGTGTTGTAATAAACGCGCCGTGTAAGTGATCGACGACATGTCGAGTTAATAAATGCATTCGCGCGGTGGGTGCAATAGGAAATTTTAGCGCAAAACAATTATGCGTATTTTGCATGTAAATATGTGCAAAAAATGACGAAGGGTAGTACATAATGCTGAAAACTACTCGGAATTTATACTGCCATTGGTTATGCGTAACTGTAACGAGATAACGAATTCGATTTTGCGCGACGTTACTGCCATTTGCGATCGTAAGGGGGAAGGAATATCGGTTTTCCATTTTGAGCTACTGATTTCAAACTTGCTATCTTTTTCGACATTGCGCGCAATGTATAAACAAGATTAATATGGGTTGTGTAATAATGATGCTTATGCGCGTGAAGCCATTCATGACACGTAATTAAAAGTAGAATTATGGAATAAACGAAGAGGAAAGAAATTGCGTTTGGAGAAAAGAGGATTCTTCTTAGAAAAATCTAAATATCTCGGGGGAGAGGGGGGCATACGCACACGTAGACAAATATGAAACAATAAGCGCAAACGACAGTCTGTGCGATGATACGCTTAAATTTCGTCAACAATGTTAAATGTTGGAGTTGTACTTGCGATTGTCTGGATGGGACCGTATTTGTATATGTGTATAGTCGCTAATCTAACTAAAAGTTGAAATTCCATCATTTTCGACTTTTGCGAGATTTAAGCGTATTGTTGCACGGATATTTATTTTATCCTGAGATATTTAGGATTATGGATCTGATCCATATTTATTGTCAGTCATACCGGGCTTTATATAATTTTTCTCTTCCTTAATCTGCCATTGTAGACGATCATCGGCTTATTTGCCACCGATAATTTATTATGCTTGTGTATCGAAAGCTATATTATACGAGAGCACAACCAGTAATTTTATTATTGACATTTAAGACTGGACTACGTTTTAAAATTGTTGATCGAGATTAGGTGAATGTATTATAATGTCTTTTCTTAGGCGAGTGTATTCATTATACACCTCCGCCGTGCAAAGAAAATGTTCTATTTTAACGAACAATTCGGATTGTTATAGGTAATTTAGCTAAAGTATTTAGAAAATGGCCTTGATACGCGCAATATGTTGATGTATTATTATATACTTTGTATACATCATTTTATAACTCGATTTATAACTTGTTTTCTAATTTATAAAGTCACACAGACATCCATGGCATGATGACGAGTTAGTTGTTTAAACAACTAATTTAGGATAAATAGGAAAATATCCAATAAATTAAAGTGCTTCCATTATCTGATTGCTGATCAGTACGTAGATATAAATTTTGTTACGTTCTTTATATTTTGTATTATTATTCTTCTATTATTCTTATTAATTGTACAATTTTGCGCAATCGGTTTTTATAAATCTTTATACATATAGTCGTTAAAAGATATTTTATTGATTACGATTATCATTGTATTAATTATACTATCGTCTTTTAGAGTTTATGATTAAATCGCGAAAGTGTACCTTATTTCGATATGTTATTCAATAATTATATACATCAATTGTACATACATTACGCGTGTATAAATAGAGAAGTATACTTGTACATATATATTCGTAATGCTCAATTCATTAACATTTATGCATAAGTAATCTAGCTAACATTTACATATTCGAATTTAGACATGTGTATTGCACAAATCCAGAAGATGTAAACGAGAAACTTACACATGTCATATTCGATATAATTTTGATCGCATATGTATACGCGTACGTATATATCCTGGGGATATATATTTATATTAATTATGAACATTTAATGATACATTTGTATACAATTTTATTGTAACTTGGTATATTATAGAAGTTTGCAGATGACCCGTTATCTGACTAGAGACAGAATCCAATGTACAACGAACAATATAATGTAACGATATAGAGAACACATTGCACAGTATACATTATAAAGACGAAGTCACAAAGAGATAGTTCACTAGACAACGGAAGAGAAAGTATTCTCTGCAGCACTTTCTCCTTCAGAATTTTTATCATTAATTGCATCGATGAGATAACACTCAATGCGCATTACAACATTAGTTCTATACTATTTCTAATGGACTAACATGCAAATTGTTGTAAATATAACAGTGACACCTGCAAACTTCTATGATACGAAGAATTTCGTTGTCCTTCATTGAAATCCAAAAGCAAACAGATATCAGAAAACGACAATTTACAATCACGCAATAATTGCAATAGGGGTAACGAAAAGCGTCCATCTCTGTCATTTGAGGTCAAGGAAAGAACGTTGCCTGTAAATTTACGAGCGGATAATTTTCTGTGGCCATCAAACTATATAGAATAAAATCTAGAAGGGATTAGCGTAATCGGTAAGAAATTACACGAATCTTATCGACGTTAACGAAGTCTACGTTGTGGTACGAGAAAAGTGTGACTTAGAGATTCTGAACGTCTATATTCGCGTAGGGAGAGATGTAATTTTATAGCTATTCGTCCGACTGGGAAAGGTGGCTGGATATATTTTTTTATGTCAGTCACTTGAGCGCGAAAAAAAGTGAACGACCGATCGACCATAGGATCGAATTTAATCGAATCTAGAATTATAATAGTCAGGAAAAAGAAAATATCTCTTACACTCTTATGCGAGGGGCCACACTGCGCATGCTATAATAAATTTGGCAGTCTATTGTAGCGCGATATTTAGAAATCGGAGAAAGGATAGGAAATAAAACGTGAGATATATATTATATATATATATATATATATATATATATATATACATATTTATATGCAAAAAAAACTCGTCTGTTTGTGTTATACCGTATCTTATACAAATTATTAATATGTCATACGCACAATATATTTAATGTTTTGCATTTCGATCTTGCATATCCATCTCCGACGAAGAATATGAATTTTTAATAACGGCTTTTTTTTTTTTTAATATCCCTTTCGGTATATCTCCGTGGCGATTAAATTATACGATTGAATTCCTTATGTCATACTAACAAAAACTGCGTAGAAACTATTTATACACAGGCATACGTATGTGTGTTTTATATGACGTACACTTAAGTAATTTATTATTAATGGCTTGTAAAGAAGGTACTGCTAAGTTACGGGTGGTATATCAGATCGGCTGTAACGAGAGAGATTATAATTAATTGTCGCTACTTTATATCGCGCGCAACACAGAATCAGACGTGACACGAGACGCCTGTAAAAGATCATACTCCGCGTAATTATGTAATCGTTGATTTAACATTGTTGTGGTCGTTTGTTTTTGCGTAAGGCATAAGAAGAGCCGCAAGTGTACGAAACGCGTTCACGGTCACAGTAACAGTTTTAAATCAATGAGAGCGCGCATGCGATGCGATTATAAAACCATCTCTGTGGATTGTAAATAAGTTACTGCGAAATCTAGCGTTTCCGCGACGTTACAGTAAAAAGAAAAAGATCATGTCGGTAAAGCTATACTCTCGTATACATAGGGACGACGATCCTCCTGCGTTTCGCATGAGGTCGGAATCTGTCTAGGTTGCAGAACAGAGGTACACGTAGCGTAGGAATGTAAGACAAAGATCCGAGTCAAGAGCCTTCGTTTAGACCAAATGTGTTTCTAACACTTCTTTCGTAAGGGGAAACTTAGAATAGTCATTATATACCGATTACTACCTTTACACGCTACTTACGCTACTCGGTATTTTGTCACTAACGTAACGATGTTCCAACAAGTCTATGTCGATGTCGTGTCCAAGCGTAATTTACACATATACATAAGTATCGTTTAATATTTAAATAGCATACGAAAACTGTAATAAAATCCTTCACGTGGCTACCACAAATGCCGGGGTCTGTATGTGTGTGTAACCCAAATCAGTCATTTCTGTTTGTCGTGCTCGTGAAGTCGATTCGATATGACGATCCATTATGTTAAATTACATTTGATTTAATAGATCGTAAATAATTATTTCAGAAAATTAGAAATCGACTAATTTCACGCAATTAAAGAGCTTATTGGAACTTATAAAAAAAAGGAATACGTATATATTTCTTTTTCAATATAGATTAAATTTATGTGGTTCCTTAATTACGCGAAACCGATCGATGTGCTGAATCCTTTAAACTGCCGATGCCGCAGACAGCATATAGGAAGTTGAAGCCTTTTACACGGTCTTTATTGTCCTATAGAGAGCAATTTCGACAGACATGCACCGAGTCTGTTCTCCAGTGCTATGAAGACTGTTATACGTGAAGACATCTAAGTGAAAAAACATAATATAAGCACTTCAACTAATAAAATGTCATATTATAACTTCAATTAAAAATGTTATAATATTGACGTGAGATATTTTATCGGTCAAAATGTTGATATTATGTTTTTATCAGATAACTGCATACATAGCAAGCCTTTAGCATACATCGGAGCAGACTAGTGCAAGTGATCTAATTCGCTATTGCTACAGATACCATTATCACCACTCTTCTCATTACGTTTATTATTATCTCGAACATTGTGAAGATAGTGATTTTTTTCTTAAAAAGCTGCGTTTTTTTAGCACACACACGGTAGAATGTTTTGTAGCAATATATTAATGATAGCTTAACAAAAACAATATTATATCTCAGGAATGCCTCTGAAATAAAATCGGTAATGGTATCATCATTAATTTACTATCGTATACTTGACCATTATTTCGTTAATGTCATTAATTTCAGTCTTTCCCCGAATACGGAGGAAATGCGTGTAAATATAATGGGCAGAGCTATTCCGTTTTTTCCGTGACGTCCGTGTTTATTTGACGTTTACTACGCATCAATGCCATTCGTGCCGGCTACTTTAATGCAACAGCTGGTCGTCTTGATGTAGAAGCGCTTCTTTGCACGCGAGCGTATCAATTGAGACCTGTCGGGAGTTTATTAAAGTTATTTAACACGGTTCTTTACGCTCCGATGCACAGTTAGATGCTTCTATCTGGGACGCACTGCGCGGTGTATTCTATCATATTTTATCCTCCATCTCCGTATAAATTAAATAAATTTGATATTTTACATATATATAAAAATTATATAACAATGATTATATATCCACACAGCGTGGAATACTGTCTGGATAATATAATAATTGTGTGTATAACAAGTGTAATATTAGACCTTTTAAATCGTTTGTACAACTTTAATTTTAGGACTCTTATCTTATACATATAACTATTCTTCTTAACTATATCGACCCTCATCTTTTTATCTTTTCCAGCAGTTTATCTTATCGCGCACAGACATATTCAAATGAGTTTGCAAATGTTCTTATTCCTCAGAGAGGAATTTTAACATCGTGCGATTGCGTAAAAACTCTTATTACCGCGCGTAGTGCAGGCGAGGAATGTTACGAATATATATGTATACTGTATAAGAATGTAAACCATTCGTGTAAAAATTCACTTGTGACTGCAAATGTTAATTACATATTGTATGGTTTACATTCTTTGAAAACAGAAATGACGCTAAAACGATTTCGAAAATGTTTTATCCTAAAATGACTGGAATATTCATCAAAACGCGCATTCGGAAACGGTTACGCAAGATTAACCTGTTTCCAAACCTAATTGTATGGTTTACATTATTTGAATCAAAAATGACGCTTAAAACGATTTCGAAAAAGTTTTATCTAAAATGACTGAAATATCATCAAACGCAATCGGAAACGGTTCGCAAGATTAACCTGTTTTCGAACATTATATTGTTTTAATTAATATAGATAATTATACTTATATATATATATATATATATATTATATATTATATATTAATATATATAATTAGATATATTATATACTATATATATAGTATATATATAAATTTATATATATATATTTATATATATATATGGGGCATTCTCCTTGAAATCAGACACCCCTCTGTCCAAAAATTGGAGTCACCTAAAAAAATCTTTTGAGGCCATTTTATAGCTACAATATGTATTTTAGTTGAAGCTGTGGCCTTTTGAAAAATAACATAGCGGACCCCAATATGGTGGCCGAGTCGGCGAGTAACGAGGTTCGTTACTTGGAAGTTATAGACTGTCATAGAAAAATGTGTTAATGTGTTATTTAGTAGTTAGCATTGAATCCATGGAAAAAATAAATTTTTAGTTTGTCCAAAACCAATATGGCGGCCAAATTATCCGTGAAATGCTAAAAATAACTATTTCGTTCTTTAAAAATTACAAACTGGCGTTCAATTTTTATGAAAATTTATATCATGATACATTTTAAGATGTTGATCATAAATTAACAATTGGGACAATCGTATTTGAATATAACAAAACCCAATATGGCGGCTGTATATTCGAAAAATGCTAAAAAATAATGACATCGATATTCAAATCATACAAACTCTTTCCAATTACAAATTTTGTTGCTTGCGATTTGTTAAGTGTTTCCTAGCTAATTTTTGAGGTGCAGAATCCAAGTATACCGTCAGATTTGTGGCCTATCAGATCTAGGTTACGAGATACGGCATATATGCCTTAGTATCTGAATAAGTCCATAAACCGATAAAAAATCTCATTTGTTAACTTAAGTACATTTCTGGTTACACTGGTCGACAAAATATGAACTTTTTCTCTATTTTGATATTGAATAAGTAAGTGAAGGCAGACAGGTAGTTTTTCGAGCCAGTGAAGGCAAGAGAGGACAGATTGTCCGGCCAGTGAAGGCAGGAGAAACAGACTGTCCGGCCAGTGAAGGCAGGAGAGACAGATAGATTGTCCGGCCAGTGAAGGCAAGAGAGACAGACAGATTGTCCGGCCAGTGAAGGCAAGAAAGACAGACTGTCCGGCCAGTGAAGGCAGGAGAGACAGACTGTCCGGCCAGTGAAGGCAGGAGAGACAGACTGTTTTTGCAAAATCTAGCGGCCATATTTGATCAACCACGTTCAAATTTTGTCACCGCAATAACGAAATCATAGTCAAAAATAAAAAAATAATAAAAATTCATAAAAATTTGAAAAAGTAAATAAAGAAAGCAATTAAAAAATACTGTAACACTCAAATTAATAATACATTAGAACGAGTCTGTATGATTTGAATATCGACGTCATTATTTTTTAGCATTTTTTGAATATACAGCCGCCATATTGGGTTTCGTTATATTCAAATACGATGTCCCAATTGTTTAATTTATGAATCAACATCTTAAAATGTATCATGATATAAATTTTCATGAAAATTGAACGCAGTTTGTAATTTTTAAAGAACGAAATAGTTATTTTTTTAGCATTTCACGGATAATTTGGCCGCCATATTGGTTTTAAACAAACTAAAAATTTATTTTTTTCATGGATTCAATGCTAACTACTAAATAAACACATTAACACATTTTTCTATGACAGTCTATAAACTTCCAAGTAACGATTTCATCTGTCGTACCTCGTTACCCGCAGACTTCGGCCACCATATTGGGGTCCGCCATGTTGATTTTTCAAAAGGCCACAGCTCAACTAAACTACATATGTGTAGCTATAAAATAAGCCCCAAAAGACTTTTTTAGGTAACCCCCAATTTTTTGGAGAAGGGGGTGTCTGATTTCACGGAGAATGCCCCATTATATAAAATTAAAACAAATATAATGTTTTGTATACAATATGTAATTAACATTTGCAGTCACAAGTGAATTTTTACACGAATGGTTTACATTCTTTGAAACAGAAATGACGCTAAAACGATTTCGAAAATGTTTTATCCTAAAATGACTGAAATATTCATCAAAACGCATTCGGAAACGGTTACGCAAGAACCTCCGAGAGTCGATTTACACGTGCAAAGTGATATACAGTATATATTCGTAACATTCCTCGTCTGCACTTCGCGCGGTAATAAGAGTTTTTACGCAATTGCACGATGTTAAAATTCCTCTCTGAGGAATAAGAACATTTGCAAACTCATTTGAATATTTTTTTGCGCGATAAGATAAACTGCTGGAAAAGATAAAAAGATGAGGGTCGATAGTTAAGAAGGATAGTTATATGTAGATAAGAGTCCTAATTACAGTTGTACAAACGATTTAAAAGGTCTAGTATTACACTGAAGGAAGTAATATAACTTAGGGGAAGTCTCGAGGATATTAGAAATCTTAAAATTCTACGATGGCACGTCGCTGCACGTAACGGTACACGTGTGCGACGGCCCGAACGGCGCGCGGCGCGGCGCCTAAAATCACAGCGTCACCGGTGACTCAGGACCTTGAGGATCTATTTAGCAAGACGTTGCATGCCGGAGGCTGGCATCCTGCACGAAAGAAGAAGTGTCATCCACGAGACGAGCGGCGTCGGGCGCAAGTGCAAAACGCAGCGCGGTCGCCACATTCACGTGTTAAAGTAACTCGGGAGTCGGGCATGCGACAAAAGTCGTCCGGCCGCCCGTCTGACTGGCTCGTCGACTGGTGGATTGCGAAGCACCGACCAGAGTGTAAGTAAGTAATTAAATAAATCGTCGTCGGTCCGTTCGATTGTCGTCGTAAGAACGCGCGTTTCTCGTTGCGTTGCGAGTGCGTGCGGAGGAGAAGAAAAAAAGAGAATTGGAGTTGCGAGAGTATCAACGGGACGCACGTAGCGCGACGTGACGAATAATAAATTCAGTGCACCTTTCTTTTCCGAGACCGTTGACCTCACCGTGGAACAACGACCAAGGACGGTTGAGCCAAGGTGCTCTTTATCGTCTTCTTCATTTTGCCTCCCTAGCAATTTTACGGAAGAACGAGGAATGCCGGGAATGCGTTCTCGAGCATACCGTGCTTTTTGCGCAAATTAGACAACGTCCAGATATGACAATGTTCAAAATTGACATAAGACGTCTTAACGTAATTAAGATGTTTATAGGATGATGTTTTGAAGACGTCTCATGTCCCCGATTTTGGACATTGTGTTATCTGGGCGCTCTCGTGTTTATGCGCGATCAAAATTCTATTTCGATAGAAATAAATATGTGTACATTATTACGTTATATTATTCTAATAAAATCGATTGGAATGAGGCAATGTTTATAGCGAGAGATTATTACTGCATTTCGATTAACTTTCGTTAAATAAACGCTTCAAGAATGTATAAGTATTTCTGCAAGCATATCTCTATATTCTTGCATAGCATTATAATGACATATTGATAAAAGTGCAAAAATATATAAATGTTTAATCATCGCTTGTCACATTCATTAATTTTATATTTCATATTCTTACGTGGACTTGATAAGTAAATATCGAAATTTCAAATCATCGCGAAATAAATTTTACGCGTGGTCTTAAAGGTCACAATTCAATATGATTTATAGAATCGAACGCGTTATGCAAATTATACAAATTGCCCCCCTCATTATTCAGTTTCTTTATTTCTTTCTAGCTTTTTATATGCAAACGCCGTGTCTAAACCGTGGCAAGTAAAAATTGTAATGTAAATTAAATGTAAAAATCATCCCATTCGTTTTAAATATGCGAACGTTCTTCCATTGTCTTGATCATTGTACATACATACTTACTTTGAAAAATGTGAGACTGAAATGTTTGAATGTTTCGTCTTCTATCAAGATTTTTACGGAAATTTCCGCATAGGTACTCGTGTTTATCTCTGCTTCGTGAGAAGTATCCAACTTTAAGTAAAAATTTAAATGCAATTTAAGTGTAATACATCTCATTCGTTTTAAATATGCAATTATAGATTTGAAATGAGTATTTATCCATTTTATCCGGTACGCGTAAAGAATTAAGAGGAGACCGGATTGAAAAGGGCAGACCCTCTTTCGAAATACACGCATTCAGCGTACTTCACGTACGTCTTCTCTGTCTCCGCTTTGTTCGCCACTTAAAGCCCATTATTATTTAGCCGATCTTTAATTCGAGCTTCAAATTAGAAATCTGACCCGTTTCCGTCTATGATTTTTTGCGCCGCGTATCTCGACGCTCGACGTACGTCTATACGTTTTAACATATTCTTTTATATCGCGCGCATATTATTATTATCGTATTACATCGCAAGTAGATTTTCAAGTTTTGCTCGCCGCGAACGCAGATGGTGGAACCCTCGGGAGCCAGAACGCGCGTGCGCGCGCGCGCTCACGCACCCCCGGGAAAAAAATAAGGGATCCGGTCGTGCAGTACGCACGCAGTACGTCGCGCATGGGCGCGTATGCCGTGTAGCCGTGTATGCTATTGTAATCTGTTGTAGTCTTGCCAGCGGCGAGCGGCCCAGTCTCGCGTCTCGCGACGGAAAGACTTCATCCCGCCCCAGACGAGATCCACTCCGAGCAGTTCCGAGCGAGCGAGCGAGCATTTCAGCGGCGCGCCGCCGTCGGGGCCCGGGGGTTGACACCCGGAACCTGTTGTATTGTAATAGATAATTTGATAAACGCTCGCAACGGGTTTTATCCAGCCGCTGGACCGGCTGGACGAGTTTTTTGTCGTCGGACCTCGGACTTTACGCGTCGAGTTATTAACGGATAACAATAAATTACACACGGGTCTGCGCTTATCGTGCCCATTGCAGCTGACCACCACTCACCAGTCGACATTTGTGTCACACAAATGGCGGCATTGATCATCGTTCCATTCCAATAACCGAGAGATATGTTGCCTCTCGGGCCAGCCGTTTGACGCCTAGACGGAAAATGCAAATCAGTTGCCCGAGTGGAATTTGATCCTTTCGAAAGTTTCGAATCGACTCAGAAGAAGAGTGAGGGAAGGTAGGAAGGTGGGGGTGATGAGATAATTATGTCAAGTATAATCGACAAACCAATCATAAGGAATCGTTCATTATGCAGAGTCGACGGCAGTCGACGGAAGACGGAACTACTGAAGCAATTAAACACACAGTGGTAGTTCGTTCGATTCGTTCGATTTGTCTGCCAAGTGGGATCCTTGAGGAAGTCGACTGGTAAAAATTGATGTAACATTATTCAGTGGATTGGAATATCAATTGCGAGTGCTTAGATCTCGACGCTCCGCTTAGACTTTCGTTGCTCGTTATATTCCAAAAGTGATTAATCTCTTATAATATTTTCTTGTTGTAGGTGTATAAGGTGTACGGGAGAAAGGCGGCGAATTCTTTGTCACAATGATGGCCAGGGCTTTGTGCAATGCCTTTTCGGGAAGGCAGATTAGCCTGTGCGCGCAGTCACAGCTATTAAAACGTAACCCATACTTGGTAATACATTTTTCTATTTGCAATTGTTTGTTATCATGACATATGTTAATCGTGCGTTCCCTCGTGCCACATTTGCCTCACTTTGCGTTATCACGTTTGCCATTTCTTTCAGGGTATCGGACAATTAACCACGCATGATATCCTCGCACCATGTCTCGAAGAACATTGAGTTTCTTACCCAAGATAGTCGTATTATATCGTCCAAGAACGTTGCTCAGAATATAAATCTAACAAACAATCGTCCTTTGTTGGTTATCCTCACTTGGCTGTTATCAAAGCGACAGCACGTCATGAAGTTTGTTAATTTGTATATGGAACAAGGTTTGACGTGGCAGTGGTATCCCTTACGCCTTGGCAGCTTCTGTGGCCTGTGAAGGGCTCTAGAGTAAGTACACATGGTAGATCTGCTTTAGACAATTTACAATTTGTTACACACTTCTCTAGTTTTATGTATAAACTGCGTAAATAGAATTCTGTCGCAAATCGTAAATCGTCCAAGATGGAATTTAAAATCCATTGGTTGCAATTTTCGAAGTTTGTTTTCAGCTAGTGGCAGCGGATTTGTTAACTTTCTTAAAGCAAAATGAAAGTTACCAACAAATTCTGTTACACGGGTTTTCGGTAGGCGGTTACATGTGGGGCGAAGCTTTAGATTTGATAGAAAGCAATAAGGATAAATACAATAACATTACTGACAGAATTGTCGGACAAGTGTGGGACAGTATAGCCGATGTCAGTCAGATCGCGATTGGTTTTCCTCGTGCAGTATTCCCGAAAAACACGGTGCTACAATCTGTGCTACAGAAATACGTAGAGTAAGCGACAGGACGAGATCAAACACCAAACAAATACCTAAGTATCTCTAATTAAGATCAAGTTGCTTTTTAGATATCATATGAAGACATTCCATCAGCAAGCGACACAGTATTACATTCGATCCAGTCAGATATTTCATACCACCAGTGTACGCGTGCCAGCATTACTATTCATGAGCAAAACCGATCCTGTTGGAGCTGTAACCAGCAATTTGTCTTTGCGCGATAACTGGGAATCTTAGGAATAAAGGTAACGCCTCGCGTTTGCTGGCTCATGAGAGAATCACGTAAGAGACGTATGCATTTATATGTTGCAGACGTACCTGAAGATATTCGAGGAGTCGCCGCACGTTGCCCACTTCTACACGTATCCTAAGGAATACGTTGCCGAGCTCTACGCCTTCTTACAAAAATTAAACTTAATACAGACGAAGAAAAGATTAGAGCGCGCCTCTAAATATTTTAAAAAGCGCGTTATTCTCTTCACACGTAGCCGTATGATTTTTTTTTTTTTTTTTTAATATAAAGTTGCCTTTCAATTACAATTTATTCCATACATTTGTAATATCCAGCACTTGCCACACAGACATAATATACATAGATGTAGATGACATCAGTAGATGATTTTATAAATATTTAAATTTACAAGATATTTATAGAAAACTTCGCGAGTAGTTAATACCAAGTTTGACGAAACAAAAATAAAACGTTAAAAACGTCTTTAAAAACGATTAAAAAAAACATACCTTAGTCACATATTTTTGTACATTTATCTTTGAAGCAATTATGCACTTAGTACAATGTGCATTATTACTTATTATTATTTAAGGTAGTTCGATGATGAACGACTTTTGCCAAAAGTGATAGGTTTTATTTTTTATACCGAAAAAAGGAACTCTCCTGAATCGATTAAGCCCCAGAAAAAAGATAATTCACCGTCCCGTTCTCAAGATATTAATTTTAAAATTAGGTGATTTTAATGATTTTAACATTGGTCTAAGAGGAAAAGAGGTTTTCTATGAATAGTTTTCTTTGAATAAATAGTTTGACGAAAAGATGAGTTTGAGCGAAAAATCATTTGAAAATGTCTGAACAATATATATCGATGGAAAGAGGACACTGTGAGGAAGCTTATAATTGAAGGTGAACACGATCCACCGTACAGTTTTTTTTAAATTAATAATTAAAGTTGAAAACTAGTCAAGCGACGCGTTAACACACACTTTATTTAATCTATTTCAGGCAAAATATTATTCTACAACGTAAAAATTATTTACAAAATAATCTTTTTACGTTGTTACGAAGCTTTGCGATGCGTTATTCTATTTTTTTATAATTATAAAAATAAAAAAATCATAAACATTGTTTTGACTTCGGCCTTTCATCATCGAACTACCTTAAATATAAATTGTAATCTGGTGCAATTTGGGCGCAAGACATATAACGTATTTTTACTTTTTTCTTCTTTAATGAATCAATACAACTATGGTAAAAAGATAACACTAGTATTACTTATCATTGTATCACAAGTTATACAAACAGGCATAATGTATGCTGTACATTTAATGTCTTTTATTACATATATTATATATTAGGTTGTGTGTGTTTTAACACAAACCGTGTCTCAAGAAACTTAAAATTTTCGTTTCTTCGCTCTTTTCTCTTCAATTTACGTTTCTCTCTCTTCTCTTTCCAGGGGCTATCTATCACCTCATCCGGAGGTTGGCCTCCTTCGAATTCTTCTAAGATTAACTTTTTTTGTTTATAGATCTTTTTCTTTTCGTAAAAATCAGTTTCATCCAATTTGATTTCCGCTTCCCGTTTTGCCACCGATATTTGCGTCAAGATTGTAACGATTTCCTTGTCTAGCATCAATTAAGGGATAATCAGATGTGATTTCGAGCTATCTTTATTGAAAAAAAAAAGGATCGCAAAATAGAAGATGTACTCACCGTCTACTTTGTATTCCGTTAATTTAGTACCTATGGCATCTTCGATCGCGTGCAATAATTTGATATCGTGTGGAGTTACCAAGCTTATCGCCATACCGTTTTTACCTGCGCGAGCTGTTCTACCGACTCTATGAATGTATTCCTTCGGTACATTCGGTATTGTATGATTAATGACTAAGTCCACCGTGGAAATATCGAGGCCTCTCGCCGCGACATTGGTAGCAATTAATATCTGTACGTGGTTTGATTTGAACTTGTTTAGCGCTGCTAAACGTTCCTTTTGCTTAATCATCGAGTGAAGAGCCACGTTCGTAAATCCAACATCATTCAACGTCATTGATAACACTTGACAGTGTCTAAATACAACATAAAATAATATATAATTAGATCTAGATATACGTAATCTTTGAAGCATCTTTTATGTTACGTGACAAGAGCAATTGTATTCTTTACTTGCAAGTATCCGTAAATATCATGATGGAACCATTTTTATTGGTGGCGCGAAATGTCCTAATTACTTCTATCAGATAAGAATCAAGCACATCCTTAGGACACAACACGTAACGTTGATCCAATTCCTTTACTGTGGCAATACCAGCGTCATCTTCCTCTTGCCATGTAAAAATCTAGAAAAGTTGTCATTTTCATTCCTGCTAGTCGTAATGTAACATTAACATACAGTTGTATTATCAAGATATACCTTATCAGAAGCTATTTGCTGCACTTTGTCAAGAGCGTCTGTCATTGTAGCGCTAAAGAACAATACTTGTTTCTGCTTGGGTAATGCAGCAAAAATTTTCTTAAGCTGTTCATCGAAATGGCCACCGAGCAGCCTATCAGCCTCGTCCAACACTAAAAATTTGATCTTCTGCAGGGAGAACGTATCGCAACTGTCCAAATGATCTGCTAGTCGACCTGGTGTAGCTACAACTATATGTGGCTGTTTCGACAATTCCAATCCTTGTGCCACCATATCCATGCCACCAACAATCACACATTTTTTCAGGTTGATAGCCTTGCCAATAGCAGCAAACTGATCAGCAATCTAAAATAATTCCATTAAATATAATAAGATTTATTAGAATTAACTGCAAGCATGGCTGTTTTGTACAAATATCAGATCATTCCAAGAGTAATACAATTAATTTAAATAAACATAATAAAGCTACTAAAAGTTCTGATCAATTAGATATTTGCTATTTCTTTCTCTCTTCCTTTCCATCTTTTTCTAGTAAATTTTCTATCCTTTGCTTACGATATACCATATACATATACAATGCAGTACACAATCAAAATTATTCTCTATTATTTTAAACTTTTTAAAGTATATAAAATTACTATGTTACTTGTGAGATGATCTGACAAATCTTACAAATATAAAACAATTTATATTGCAAGTAACGACAAGAAGAAAGTAAAATTTATCACCTGAAAAGCTAGTTCTCTCGTTGGCGTTAACACAAGAGCAAATATACCATACGGATCCTCGCATAATTTTTGCAAAACAGGCAGGGCAAATGCTAGAGTTTTGCCACTACCGGTCTTGGCGCAGCCTATGCAATCTTTGCCCGTCAGTATTTGAGGGATGCAATTCTGCTGAATCGGCGTTGGCTTTTTTAAACCTAAACAAACAAATAGCTGTACAGTTTCGTCAATTTCGCGTCCTGAATATTATTCGATATGGTCATTCCTTGTAACTCTTTATAGCCATTATAACATTTTTTGGAAAAACACGTTTCTTCGTAAATTATTTTTGTAGAAAATTACTCACCCATGGACTCGCATTGAGCGAGGAGCCAAGAATTCAGTTTCAAGTGCGAGAAATCTTTAACTTCTTCACTCATGTTGTTACTCGAATGTTGTTACTCCGGTTACTCGTCGGTCCGAACTCCGAACTCATCAGAACTCATGCACCTTAGCACGTGTCATTTGTCTTCTTCTTCTTACTTCTTATGTTTTTTTTTTGTTTTGCTCCTTTTAGGTTAGGAGCGTCAGCGCCTTCAACCCTGCCTTTGAGTTATAATAGCGCTTTTTATATGTTAATGGCTTGTCAGGTTTTTTATATAAGTACTTACGGCCAGCATGCCCAGCACGTGTAATTT
>JASTWP010000854.1:0-17500 GCA_030770255.1 Temnothorax ravouxi
ATTCGATTTGTTTCCCGATTCTCTCATCGAGAAAGTGCCATCCGTTAGAATTTATCGCCGAATTACGCGCTTCCCACGAGCACGCAACCTGTTTTCAAAACGTTTCGTTCCGCTATATAAGAATCGATACGCTTGATCTGATATGCTTCGCCAGAACGAAGTCAATCATTCGGTTGTTGGGAATTCCGAGCGAAAGATTAACCTAGGTCGATCCTAGGGAGTCGATTATCTTGTATCTTGAAACAGAGGTAAAAATTACAAAGTAACAGTTACTAGATTTCGACAAATGAAATCATAGGTATTCTAGTAAATTTTCTCACTTTTGTAATTTTTACCTCGTTTCAAGATAGATAATTGACCCCCAAGAACCTTTGAAATGAAAAGTATATATATGGGGCATTATTCTGTGTGAAATTTTCATATTTTACCCTGACCTATTCAATAATTTTGACAATTTTTTTCCGAGTATTCTAAAAAAAAGAGAAGACACGTATTTTTTGGTTTGGGCCACTACTGTTAGAAAATTTGTGTTAAATATAACATAAATCACATGTCCACTCAAATTTTTGTGTTAATTTAATATAATACAGATGTGTTAAATGGTAACACCGATATTATGTTAAAATATTTCAACAGAAAGAAAATGTAACCTCAGATCGTAATTTGAGATTAATTAACATTGTGTACAATTAACATAACTTTTATGTTGAAGTTAAGATTGTAAGATAAAATCAACACTCTTTTTCTGTAAATTTTTATTCCCACTTCTGTTATAGAGTAAAAATCAACAGTCTTTTTCTGTAAATTTTAACACATTTAATAAATACGTTCAAATTGTTACTTTAACATATTTTTTAAATTATTTTAATAATTTTACATTTTATATTTGTTAAGTTCAATTAACATAACAGGAATATGTTAAATCTACACATGCAGGGGAGGACCGGGGCTCGTTGGCACAGTTTTTCATAATTTCGGCATTTGAGTTTTTAAACAACTAATTATCATGATTAAGGCTCCTGGGTACTCGTCGCGGCCATGTTGGAATGTGACGTCAGAAGCGAGAAATGACACGTTGAAAATTCTTGCGTATTTCCAAATAAAAATATATTTGCTTAAAATAACACTACAGATCACTTCGGCACACTTCGAAAATACTCCGAGTTGAGGTTAAGTATACCCCTTTCCCTTGACAGTTAATAAACAGCCGTGTAAAACGAATGTGATACGATGCAGGCTTGTGCGCAGGCGCATGACTAGATTTCGTATTACATTCATTTTAAGGCCGTTTATTAACTGTCAAGAGAAAGGGGTAGACTTAACTTCAACTCGGAGTATTTTCGAAGTGTGCTGAAGTGATCTGTAGTGTTATTTTAAGCAAATATCTTTTTATTTGAAAATACTACGCAAGAATTCTCAACGTGTCAATTCACAACATTTCTCGCTTTTGACGTCACATCTCATGAGATGTCGGCAAAGAGCCCAGTACCCCTATTCTGTAACTCGCTCCTGTTATGTAGCCCTATTCTGTAACTCTAACGACAGTGTCGGTATCGTTACGTTGTCGTTGCGCAGGTATACTATATGGAAAAAAAAGCTGCGCAACGACGATATAACGATACCGACACTGTCGTTAGAGTTACAGAATAGGGCTACAAAAGCCTTAAACAGTACTAATATGATAGAGAGAACCTTTCTCTACATTTTCATGCCAGGAACGCTCCTGTATACTGTATAATTTCTTTGTAATAAGTGAAATACGAACATGCTGCATTATAACCAATATATAAAAATCTTTCCAGATGACTATAATTCTCGGGTTAATGCGTTGGATCGTTAACATTAAAGAAAATGATCGTCAAATTGATCTCTCATCGATCACTGCGATCACGCTGTTAATAGCTGGACGTTTCTTCGCAACGATCGACTTTGGTGATTTTGGCTGCATACTGTGCTTGAAAATAAGCGTACGCGGAGCATTTTAGGCTGGATTACGATTTATCGCTTACTCTTTTGGTACAATGCCAGAGCAAAGTTTCATTCGCCCCCATTTCTCTAAAAACTTGCATCTTGCGCGTTTTAACAATACATGACTGGATCTCTAATTCCTAAGTGGGTCATTTAAATATGAAATACAGCTTGGAATACATGCAATTGTGGAACCGTCCTAGCGAAACTGGGACACGTTAGCCACCCCGATTATCAATATTCCAAGTCTTGTCCTTCGTGAATTCATAAATTCAATGAAAAAAAATCAATTTTACCCCTTGCCAGAGCGAGGGCCGATGCATCATTCTCGCGACTCCAAATTCTTTCGTGTTTCGATCGCAAGGCTCGATCACACCGCGTTCGGCCTCGTTCCCGGGAATCAAACCAGGGTTGCTCCCTTTTTAGGCGACCCGCGTCATTTCGGAAATGCACTTGTTGCGTCCCTCGTCATGGCCTTCGCGCATCGCGACCTCCATTTGTGCGGCGCGACGATTTATAGATACCGAGATAAAAAAGCATTACCTGCGCGTCCTCGTGGTAGACGTGGACGACGCCTGCCCGCCACCGCCACCGTCGTCGGGGCGAGCGATAGATGCGAGAAGGCGCCCGCGCGTCCACGTACGCGGCTGAGAAAGGACGGAGGGAGAGAGGAGAGGTCGGTACGATGGCGGTAGGGGAGACGCGGGAGTGTAGGATTGGGAGTGGGAGGCAAGGATTCGTGTCATTGTCAGTGGGTAATCAGGTCAGTAGGCCAGAGAGTGGGACGACCACTTTCAATTTCAGTCCTTCTAGCCATATATAACACGCGCCGCGCGCGCGTCGTTATCTCGCACTCTCGCCCTCCTTGCCTCTTTTCTCTCTATCCCATCGTCTCTTCGTCCGTTCCCTCTCTGCAACTCACGCGCTCTCTTCTTCTCGCCGTCTACCTGGCGAATCTCTCCTTCTTTCGTCGGTCTATCTCGACCGCTACTGGCGAAGGTATGGTGACACGCGTACGACAAAGAGAGGGAAATAGCAACGGTGAAAGGGAAAGAGATAGTAACGCAAAGTCATACCGGAATGGTAGAGGGATAGAGGCTGAGCTACCGACACGCGCCAATCGCGTCACGCTTCTTCACGCGCGAGCGTAACTAGAGAAGCGCGACGAGTCGCGACGCAAGGGAGAAGGAGATGCAGAGAGAAGGCGATACTTCGCTCGCTCGCTCGCTCACTCGCTCGGCCGGCCGGCCGACCGTCCGTCTCGCCCCGCCCTGCCCCGCCCGCCCGCGCCGCACCATGCCCGTGAGGAGATAGCGGAAAGTAGGACGCGTATTAAAAACCACAGACCGTGTCCCATGGCGTCATTTCTTATGCCTCGGCGCGGTGCGGCGCACCGCGCCGGTATTACCCAATCGAATTCATCATAACTGGCACGAGAAACGTACGTATGAGCGCGGATCGACGCGGATTGAACGGATGGGGTGGCGGGACTCAGCGCGGGTCGGAACGAGATGGATCGTTTCCACGCGGTGTAACGAGGCGAGACGCGATTCAGCGCGGAATTCAGCGGAATGACTTCAAAATTTAACGCGCTACATGGAAGTAATGTAGAGATATGTGCGCCACTGACGAAAGATGCACGATATTATAAAAGTAATGAAAATTAATTCTTATATAAATAACTAGCTGGTTACCTGGGCTTCGCCCGGGAGTCGTTTTTCTTCAAATGACTTAATTTATTTGTGTTTAAATATCCTTAATAAAAAAAAATTCCTTTATCAGTTCGATTCCCAAAAAGATCGGTAACGAAAAACTATACAGTTTATAGCATTCCCCGGGAAATTCTACCCCTATTTTATATACAATTCTTCAAGATTCGATCAATTATTTCCCAAAAAATTCGAAAAATTTCTGATATCGATTTCCAAATAGATCGGTAACGAAAAACTATACACTCTATAGCACTCCACGGAAAATTCTACCCCTATTTTATATACTTTTGGTAAAAATTCGGTCGAATAGTTTAAGAGTGTATAAAAAACATACATACATATATACATACAGACATTCTATTTTATATATATAGATTCAGATATATGATGGATTAAGTTATGTTTCAGCAACTTTATCCTTTGCTCTTTCATGTTCATTGTTTTAAACGAGAGAAATAAACGTTCTATTTCTCAGACATTTCGTTAAACGTTATCTAGACGTCTTATGTAGATTTCTCTGTTATTTTAAACGGGTAGTTATCAAGATGTCAAACGTCAAATATTAAATTAAATATTGATTTAATTATTTAGATTATTGTTCAGAAACTTACAAAGAAACATGAGATCTGATTAAAAGTTCGTTAAGATTTCGTTAAAAGATCTCTTAATTTCTCGATGGAGCATATCGCTTCGCTTGTAACGACTGACCTTATTACCGAGTATTCTATATAATTTTGATCCTGATGACGCAAAGGCGAGCAGCACTGTCAGTTGGTGATCGAAGGGAAGCGTCAGGAAGTGCGCACGCGCGTGAATCAATCGCGCGCTCGCTTGTTTTTCAAAATCTCCGCGGCAACCGACAGGAGTTCGTGATTAATTTTCGCGAAAATCTGGGACGCGACCTTGGCTCCTCGTGCAGCAAGGCCGATCGAGCGTTGTATTTAGAAACGTTCGTAAATGTGACGTATACACCGCGAACGACGTAGAACCGCTATTTTACCGGAATAATCGCTGAAAAAATCGCAGCTATCAATTTCGTCGGTTACAAACGTGATCTTTTGTCGTTTGATGAGCTATGAATTACAATTTTGCGTAGCATTTGGAGTTTTAGAAAGAGCGTTCAATAGCGGCAAAGAGGCTTAATTTAGGTTTATAAAACATTTGTAATTTCTACGTACTTTAACAACACTTTGAAACCTCTAAGAAAAATAAAGTTCCAACATATCTGTATCTTTTTACGTTCCAGAAAATGCAGAGAAAACAAATCTGTAACAAACTTCTTTAATGTATCTCCGCTAATTACTTTTAATAACTTTAAATAAGATTCCTTAAATTCGTGCTTACGTCTTTTATAGAATTACTAGTTACCTACCTTGTTGTACGAAAAGATGCTCTCGAAGTTTTGCGATTCGTAAAGTTCATTAAAGATTTGTTTGTGCAATACATAAGTACAAAGTGAATTATTCTTTGTCTACATAGACAGTAGAAGTGATATGAAAGTGACATTGCACGTTCGCTTTTTTCACTTATTTATCATTCAAAGACAAAGTCTACACAAATGAAGTATATATACAAACGAGAAACAAAAATTAAAATAGCTATATGGAAATCGGACTATTGTATCGCAATCAATCACTGCATTTCTCACTTGCGTTCCGTTCTACCGCAAATCGCTCCACATTCTAAATACGCATGGCTGAGCAAATCGAACATTTCCGCCGTGCTAAACCTTTTAACACACTCTCTTTCCTTTCTTACGTCGCTCCTTTTCGTTTGTTAGGTGCGCGGGGCGTTACGCGTGCTCCAAAATGCGGCAATATCAGGAGCACGCACGATTATTGAGAGTCGATAGACCTTTTTAAAAATAAAGAGACTCTTGCATGGCTGTGTGCGTGACCGAACGTGACACGCGCCTAAGTCTATCGCAATACGTGCATATACACTTGCATAAATATCATTTTTCTCATATCAGATGTATCAGACATATCAGCGAGATGTTAGTTGTTGATAACAACGCGAGGGCGCCACGCGATGGCAGATGGAATTTTGTCAGCATAACCGACGGCAAATTTTGCCACGGGGAAATAGGGAGTGGGGAATGTAATTAAAAGTCTTGCAGATTGTTAAATAATAAGCAGCCAGAAAAGTACGCCAAATTAACTTTGAGTATATTTAAACACGTTTTTTAAGAAAATGTTTTGAAATTATTTCGTTATACTCGGTAATCACATCGCGATCGTCCAATAAAGTATTTTAAATCAACTTTTTAAACTATCTGCGTTTCCTCGAAAGATATGCGATTATCTGTGACGACTATAAATTTGTATAATATTAAAACGCAGTTCTCTTGCAGCCTATACGATATACCTGTCGCCATACCTGCCGTCAAAAGATATCGTGTTAGGGCAACACGAATCGGCGGAATACGTCATTTTAAAAGATTCGCGATGGAAATATCGATAAATCGAGAGAAAAAGTAAATTTAAAACGTTTAAAATACGTTTTCCGGGATATGAATCCTGTGTAAAATCTTCTTTCCCGTCTTAAGATTCTGCCCCGTGCCAAGATTCTTACGCGGCGCGGTTCGTGTATCATGGCGCGCTTCCTATCGCTACGAAAAATAATTGCGACGGCGTCGCGTTTAATTTCGCGAAGCTCCAGTGAGAACCACGTCTAGTGCACCCTGGGCACGCGGGCGTTCATCTAGATAAATTGATGCACGTACCGATAACGTGTACCGCGCGCGCTCCCGCGAGCCGCGGCCCTGGGGGACGTTGAATAATAATTACTGTTGTCGGCTCGCGACACGGTACTATTGAGTTATTCCGACGCGAGTTTATCAAAGTGGGTCAAGCGATTCAATAGCGGCCGCGACGAAGGAGAAACGGCCTCATCGTCTTTAACGGTGTGGGTGGTGGACATATATGTGTGCGCGATGCCATAAAAACCGCGCATGTAGGAGAGTCGTTTACGCGCCGATTGTACACCAATCGCCGGGGGTATCTGCGCCTACGACGAAAGAGAACGGGGAAGAGAGAAGAAAAGAAAAAGAAGAATCAATCCTTTCGCGCATCAAAATCGGCGGAAACGTCTCACCGCAATGACGCGAGGGACGCACGTTAATTCATTTCTTTTAATCACAAGGAAGCGGATTAAGAGGTAATTGTTTTACCTCCCTAATTACACCTACGCCAAACCGCGGAAAGAAGGCGGAATATAGCCGATCTAAACACGGCTTCTAATAGGTTAAAAATTTATTACCTCTGTTATTCCCTGTTTCTATAGTGCCTGTGTTTTTTATTGTGCATCCAGCTTTATTCCTGCATGATTTCTTATTCCTAATCGCTAATACCTGTTCCTTATATTTTTGACTATGCGGGGGCCTTAATGTTCTTTTCGTTCTTTTTTCCTGCGACTTGATTGACCATAAAACATCTTCCAGTAATGTTTTAACGTCGGATATCGACTTGAAGTACATACAGAGCTGTCTTACACGGAGAGAAAATGATTTTGCTAAAGTATTTAAAAATTTAGCTATAATATAGATCTGAAAACAATTATGTTGGACCATTTAAATCATTATATTGGACACTTGAGTTGGATGCTAGAATATCTTTGGCATTATCATTATACTTGAGCGTTCTACATAATTATTTTAATGGTTTAATATGTAATTATTTTTAAATCTGCATTTGGCATAATTTTTATTTTTATAATTTTCAGCAAAACCGTTCTTTCCGTATAGAAATAGTTTTAAAAATAAATTGCAAAGTTGAAAAATTTGGTAAGATATGCGTGAATATCCGATATATTCTTGAAATTTCGTTTCATATTTTTTCCCTTTCTAAATTTACTTCTATAACATTTTCCCTCTCTTTTTCATTTTGTAAGCTTCGTTTCTCTTATAACACGCTCTATGTTACTTTGTAGGTTATTCCATAAATCTATTTTTAAAACTGCCATTTACAAATCTCAGTAGGAAGTAAACAATATATTTGGTCAGCAATTTTGCTTTTAAACAGCCTCATGTTGGTTGAAATCATTATGCTTGAGAACCAACTCAGCTGTTAAACCTGAAATGCTAATTCCCATGTGTTTGTCTATCGGTATAATTTTCTTCTGATGAGCTGATAGCTCTGATGATGCTCTCTTCAGCGCAATGAGAACGGCGTGTGTTTTGCTCTTAAGACCTACGGTAGCTGATCCCAGTTTCACAGCTTCCATAGCATATTCCACTTGATGTAGTCGTCCTTGCGGACTCCATACTGTCACATCGCTATCATACTGATTGCGGAACTAAAAAATACATGCAATCATCAAATTAATAGGAATCATATACATATTTCTATTCAATTAACATAAGTATTTGTAATCTTAAAAGGCTCTAATAATTAAAAATCAAACGTATGAAAAAGGGGTATAAAGTCGTAACAAGGTGTTTATGTCAGTTTCTGTGTATATATATTTATACATATATTTTTTCAACTTTATTTAACTGCGCGCCGATTATTTGTCGGACTTGAAACACAGTTATTGTTGGAATTAAAACCCTTTCTTCCCCGAAATTAAATCGAGTCGATTTAATTATCTAAAAACTGTGAAGAATTTATTGCGAAAAATATTACCTCAGTTTTAATTCCAACAATAACTGTGTTTCAAGTCCGACAAATAATCGGCGCACAGTTTAAATAAAGTTGGAAAAATGTGTGTGTGTGTGTGTGTGTGTGTGTGTGTGTGTGTGTGTGTGTGTGTGTGTGTGTGTGTGTGTGTGTGTGTGTGTGTACACAATATAAGTTGAGAAGAAATGGACATCGACATAAAAGTCAAAAACGGTGTCTATACCAATAATGTAATAGTTGTATATTTAACACATTCTATGTCACTTCCCAGGTAGTAAGTTGAAGTTTGTCATCATTTTAACGTTAAAATGTTAAAAACGTTATTTTAACGTCTAAATGATGGCAATGTCAGTTTGCTACCAATGTTGTACCATCAATTGTCCATGCTGAATTATTTCCATTCAGGCTATTTCGATATTTTGGGTATAAGCAGATATGTTATCATAAAATATTTCATATCATTGGTTGATACATTATATATACAATTAACATGTACAGAACAGTTATCATACCATATAGCCGTATACTATCGGTAGTATCCTAAATGGGCACTTGCGCACAAACAGCGCGATACATGTTAATGTTTAATTATTCAATTTAAGCAATAAACTAAGCACTTATACACAAATTTTTCATCTTTTAAGGCAATATATTTATTTTTTCTCATAGGGCCGATATCACAGTCTCCGATTAACGTGATTCTCCGATTAAACTCACTCTGCATCTCTTTCTAGGGAGATAGTTAGAAAGAGATGCAGAGTGAGTTGTTTAATCGGAGGATCACATTAATCGGAGACTGTGATATCGGCCCATATACCTTTAATCATTACTATTTTGCCACGTAATTATGTATACTATCATATTGCTATATACAAATATACATAACCTAAAAAATGGCAACTTTGACATAATTTATAAATTCTTTTTGTAATAATCATTAAATAAACAGAAAGCTCGAAGTATAATATATCAATAATTAACTAAATACTTACCATTTTTATTAGCAATTCTTTCAACTCGAAGAGTAAAGATAACAAACAATATTACTTGCAAAAACACACGATTTTCGCCGACTAACCAAAATCACTTGTCATGCAGTGATCAGCAGTGATCTCTGATCTGCAGTGATCCAGTGATGTGCAATGTTACTAGTGCGTCGCTTTCTTCGCGCATGCACGGCGTTTCGGTGGTGAGCTCTAGGGGTCTAATGGGCGCCATGGGCGGTGTTGGGGTCTGTTTTCTATAGGTTTGTTCGCGTCGCATACTCCAATAAACACCCAAGAGCACTTGGATCACGGATAAAAGGTGGCGATTGGAGCAGATGAGTTTTTGGAGTGCGTTGGAGCGATTAGGAGCATGCGACGCGAACAAACCTTATAGCTGAACTGGCTGTACTAGTTCAGAGTTTATCTCTTTCCTTCCAATGTGGAGTAAAAAAGATAAACTCTGAACTAGTGCAGCCAGTTCAGCAATAGAAAACAGACCCATGGCTTTTGCCCACAGGACGCGGAAACGCTTGCCGCGCGGCAAGGAGCGACGTGATAGCCAATCAACATGTTGCTTTTCCGTAAGAACCAAAAGTTTATTGGCTACCGCGTCGCTTCTTGCCGCGCGACAAGCGTTTCCGCGTCCTGTGTGCAGAAGCCAATAGTCAAATTAGGCTGAGTTTCCACTGAGCGGCGCGTCACGCGTCGCGTCGTTTGTCGTTAACCAATCAAAACATCTCATTTTGGCTGCGGTCCACTTGACGCTACAAATGCTTCGAAACATTTCTCTTCTCTTTTCTTTTAATGAAGAAAGAAGGAGAAAAAGAATGCTGCAACCAAAGCATTTGTAGCGTCAAGTGGACCGCAGCCAAAATGAGATGTTTTGATTGGTTAAGCTGGCCACACACACTTTTTCGTAAATTGCGCAATTGGTCGAAACCTTACTGTTAGGCTGAGTTTCCACTGAGCGCGTCACGCGTCGCGTCGTCATGAGTTAACCAATCGGAACATCCTATTTTATTACGTTACTTGTAACGGAATAAAATGAGATGTTTCGATTGGTTAATTCGTGACGACGCGACGCGTGACGCGCTCAGTGGAAACTCAGCCTTACTGTTACGAAAAAGTGTGTGTCCGGGGCCTTAACAATAGACGACGCGACGCGTGACGCGCGCTCAGTGGAAACTCAGCCTTTTACTGAAAGTTGAACAAGGACATAACGACGCTGGTGCACCCGAGTGAAGTTTTCGAACGCAGAGGGACTCTACTTTTTAGCTATAAACGCGCAGTCTATTCTTGCTTATGTCTATGGGCTTTGCCGTGGACAAAGAAATCTGAAAAAGACGAAGTCAGTGGAACGACTGATAGCCAAGTACGTAACGAGCGGATGTAGTAGGCGCAACGATCGCTAATCTATCCGCAAAGAAGAGCACGACGTGACGTAAACGACGGATCCAAACAAGTATCAGCTGTGTTGCAGTCATTGTTCCCTGGATTCATATCGGTTTTGGCAGACAGATCCCAGTTTCCCTCGACGTTACCATCGAGTCCTTCGGAGACTGGTAGAAACGGCGGAGATAGCGACGGCGGCTGGCCCGCGCCAAAGGACATAGCGAGGAAGCGCGAACGTTTTTTAAGATCCGACGCGACAAGTGGTGAGAGGAGAGAAAAAAACGGAGGAAAGCTAGGCCAGTCTCTTTTTTTCGTTCCTAACAGCAATCGTGGCTGCGCGCGTGCTACCCCGGCCCCAGCCCCAGGTCCGTGCCACTATTCGCCAACGGTTATCCCCGGGGGACAATAATAGTGTGAAAAACGGGGCGGTACGCGCATAAGCCTGGCCTCGAGCAGCGAGTCGGACGACGGTGGACTCGCTCCGCCACCGCGCAAACGGTCCCGTAGTTCTGTACCGGCTACCCTACGACCAGCGGACGAGCACCACTCCTCCAGTCCGGACATGGATAATTATCGGTAATGTACAATATTTTCGAACACTTTTCAACGTAAGCGCGTCGGCGGAGTTCTATCCCCGTATATGTTGTCGTGATTTCAGAATCTCGAGACATTTTCACACGTTCGTCTTTCTTTTCTCGTATGTCTCTCTGTGTCCATTTTTTTATGTGCTCATATTCTTTACAGGGATTCAGTATCTTTATACAAATTATTACAAGTTATTATTAATAAGTTATATTATCTCTTTTATTTTAAACTGACGTGAAATTTATGATGGATTTTAAACTCTTCAAGATTATTAGAATATAGTTTTTATTGAAATAGTACCAGTTAGTATGTCCTTTAGTTAATGTGGTGATATCATTAGTATTGCCATTATGGATAACATTCCAGTATGCACGACAGCATAATGCAACAGCAGGCCTCAAACGGTGGTGTATCTTCTGGACTACAGCAGAATGGAGCTAAGGCAGATTCTGGTGGGCCTCATGCCAATGGCAATCTGTTACCAGAATCAGATAGTGACATTAATGGTGTGAATGGAGATATAAATCAGAGTTTGGGACCACCAAAAATAATGGACAAAACTAATCAAGACATTGTGAGACTTATCGGGCAACATTTAAAGACAGTTGGATTAGAGTATGTAACATTGGTGGTTTCATTAATTCTTAGTACGTTAATTTGTTAGTTGAAAGATTTTAGTTTAAAAAAGTAACAAAGTAGTTGGCTGTCATATTTAATACAAATATATTTATCTTTTTATGATATATCAAGATTAGAATGTATGTACATGTATATACATATATAAATATATATACAGAATATCTCAAGTTTTTCCTTACAAACTTTAGTGTGTTCTATGAGCAGAGATAAGAAAAAAAGTTATATAAACATAGGTCATCAAAATACTTTATTAGAAAGTTGTCGTAAAAGTTAGAATTTTGTATTGAAGAAATAATGATGGTCTTATCCACTTCTTTTAGTTGTGCTTACTGTTTGAAATGATTGAAGGCGATTATAAAACTTGTATGAATACTAGTAATGAGCAGTACTTTGTAGAACATTAGAGCCCCTGTAATCAGAGTCTGGCCATATAGCGGCAACTTTTGATTGGTTTGCAATTTTTTGATAAAAGCAAGAGAACAATAATAGAGAAATCGATATAAGAGAGAAAGAGAAAGGGATATGAATGTATTTCCTCTGGTATATCGCTTTCTCTTTCTCTCTTATATCCTTCTCTCTCGCAGAATTTGCAAGTTGGCCAGACTCTAATTAGAGGGACTCTAGTAGAACATTATCTCAAAATGCCGTGGAAATGTCGTTTTCACAAATGAAGAATACATGGATAATCATTTTGTATACGGTTTGTGTGCAAGAAATATAAGGACTTCTCTGTTAGAGAATATTAACGAAGATTCTCTAACAGAAGAGTGCTGTATCACACAGTCTTAACCAATATTTATTTGCAATTAAATTTCTAGGGTAATACATTTTTAGTATTATATTGACTTATAGGTTGTATGACATTGGCGAACTTTGAAGTGCAAACTTAAGTGAAATTGTTTCTTACACATTTATATCGTACTTTTGCTATAATTTTCTAATAAAGCATTTTGGGACTTATGCTTATATAACATTATTTCTTATTTCTGCTCATAAAACATATAACTAACAATAACAATTTGTACGGAAAAACTTGGGACACTTTATATGTATATGTATATGCATACACTTAAGGCTCTCGCACAATGAAAAATATAATGAATAAGGAACAGATATTAGCGATTAGAAATCAGAGAAATAAAGCTAGTATAGGATTAATATACGGCTTCCGATAAAATCTATTGTCTGCGTTATTCCCTGTTTTCGTTGCCTGTTTCATCGTGCATCCAACTTTATTCTTGATTCTTTAATCCTAATCGCTAATATCTGTTCCTTGTTCCTTATATTTTTTATTGTGCGGAGGCCTTTAATTATACAATAGTAATTTTGTTATTGCCAGAACAAGATATCAAACAATTAATTTTTTTATTTTTAATAATTTATTGTCAAGAGAATTACATTAGCCTTACATAAACTGTATTCGTACAGTAGGAAAGAGCTGATTATAGAATTTTGAAATACAGGAAATACATACTATGATATCTATCAATTACATTTAATTTATAATGACAGGTACTTTGAAAAAGTATTGAAATATTTTAACCATTAATGGGTAAATAATTTAAGTTCAAATAAAACTATAATATATTTCAAAATTATTTTAACCTTCTGGTGGACGCATCCTTTTCCATAATGGGAGGAGGTGTGCCGTATACAAAGTACTGGGTGGAGTAAGATTGGAAAGAAAGGCTAAGGGATATTATCGTAAAATAAATATTATGCGGTGAAAGTTTACGATATTTTAAAACTTATTAGATACTGAAGAAATAGCTCGGGGAGCCGAGACTCAAATTGAAAGTTTTCACGAATTTTGTCCAAAATCGCGGCGCGTGTACAAAGTACACACACGCGTCCGCCAGAAGGTTAATGATATGAAATAATAAGCATTAATATATATCATTATTTAGTAACTTTGACGCAGATAAAATATTTTATACTCTTGCCTATACCTTTGTTAATATAAAATCTTAAAAGATCTTAAATTCTTAGTAAGATTAAATATTAAGATTAGATATTATAATTTATAATTAACAACAAGTAACAAAGGAAATATTATTTTTAGTCGAACAGCAGATTTGCTTATGCAAGAATCAGGCTGTCGTCTAGATCATCCTGCTGCGGCGAAATTTAGGCAACATGTTATGGATGGTGATTGGAATAAAGCAGACCATGACCTCAATGAACTTAAGTCTTTTTTAAATAGTGCAAACCAGAGTTTAGTGGTAAATTTTTTTTCATATAATTGATGTTTGTACTAGTAGAATATTTTAAAAATGTTTGGTCAAATTGATATATTCTACTAATTATACTAATGACAGAAAAAATATGTAAATATTTTTTATGTAAATGCTTTTTATTATATATGATACAAATTTAAATTAACAGTTAAATTTGTAAACATTATTTAACATTGCTTCAATACGATATCAAAATATAAACAATTTGACACTAATGAAAAGTATTGTAACTATAATATCTCAGAAGATTTAATTGTATAATAATGTTCTTTTCAAAAATATTTTAAATCATGAAAATAAAAAAAATTTTACAATTAATACATGAATATAAAACTTTTCATTCTTTTTAAATAATAACTTTTTAATACAATTTGGTCAATTTTGTACAAAATATTGTTGTAGAATATTCTTGTTCCAAAGTTATAATATTTTTTACACATATACACGTACACAAATAATGTTGAATTATATTTAAATACAAAATAATGACAAGAAGAAAGACAATAAAAGACAATTTTAATGAGTTAGAAAGGTATAGGGATAAACTTTTATTAATAAATTAATAAAAGTAAAATACTTAATTCAAAATTCAATCAATTTCCTGTTTTTATCCGTAGGAGATGAAGTTCTTATTGCTAGAACAAAAATATTTAGAATATTTAGAAGAAGGCATGGTGTTTGATGCGTTACATGTACTGCGCAACGAACTTACACCCTTGGGCCATAATACCGGTCGTGTTCATCAGTTATCTTTATTCATGATGTGCAGTGGACGTGATGAATTACAGGTATTCCATATATTTGCTTCAAATAACGAACAAAAGTTACAAAGGAGTTATAAAAAAGTTACGGTATTTTATTGAGCTATAGGTGTCTTGTACTAATGAGTTCCTACAAAAACTGAAGTTTTCTCATTCTTAAGACATAGTTGAAACTAACTTACAACTAAAAATTTGATCACTAGCAAATGGACACTTGTTGACAGACACGTGCAGGCTGGGATGGTAAAGGGCCAGCCTCCAGGGCTGCGCTTATGGACAGACTGCAAAGATTCCTGCCACCCTCCATTATGTTACCGCCACGCAGACTTCATTCTTTACTTTGTCAAGCTGTGGAAATGCAAAATCAACTGTGCACGTATCACATAACACATTCGCAGGTACATTGTTGAATTACATTACAATTTGAACTAAGCTATCTCTTATAGTATTACTTCCAAAATCTTTTTCTTATTTTTTTAACAGTGTTATAATGTTATTTTAATACTAAATACCTTTAATAAGTTCACTACAATATTACAACACATATATTTATCAAAGAATTTAATGTTATTTATAATACCATAAATAATTGATAATAATAAGATTGATACTAATACTAAATAAGATGAAACTAATTAATTAATCGTTTTTAAAATCATATTTATGACACACGTGCATGGAAAGTGGCTCATTGCGTACGCTACGCGTGCGTGATGGACCACTTTCCACGCACTTGCGATATAAAATAGGGTGTGCACGACGTGCGTAAAGATGAAAATTCCCGGGTGCGGTGACCGCACTCGCCTTCGGCTCGTGCGTCAACTCCGCACCCGTAAATTTTCATCTTACGGCACTTGTTGCAAATAACTATTCTGCTAAAAGAATGGTATTTATATTTGCTATATTTCTAAATGTCATTATTTTATTTTAAAATGATAACGTGTTTCACACTACTTTCATTGATAACAATGAACAAATTTTTCGTATACTTGAAATATAATAATATTAGTTTAAAAATTTAAGTTTAATTACATTATGCTATAACATCTTGATACTAACAATAAGTACACAACGATAAGATAATGATGACTGTTTATATTTTTGTCTATTGGATACCCGTTTTTTTTCTTCGAAATTCTTATGCAAATTATATTTTTGATTAAAATATTTCAGGACTAATGTAATAAATATAATCATACTTTTGGCATATACCATTACAAATATTTAATTGCAATTAATTTGAATATATTTAACTTCAAAGTTAAATATAGTAATTTCATTCTGAATATACGTATACACCTATATGCACATACGTATATATACGTACGCACGCATACGTACCTACATTTGCATCTACATTCATATTCACACTTGTATCCACACCCCTATGTATAAAAGAATTTTAGGTATGAAGCAAGGTGCGTTCATGGTTACACTATTGTTTTTTATATTTCTTGACAAATAATGATTACAGTAATTATTATTATATTAAGCAATATTTTTAAAATATAATTAATATAAAGTAGAAACATAGCAATTAATATGATCATTAACCGTTATTATCATTATTTATTTTGTTGAATTATGAGAAATCTTATATATTTATTTTTTTTCTTTAATTGTTTACTTAATACTTAAGCAGTTATATATTAAAAACATAATTAAACATAATTGATTGTATCTCTGTTAAAACTGTCACCAGAGTGGGCCTATTCTGTATGGCTAGTTATGATATTATATCTATTTTTGAACAATTAGTATTTTAAAAACATTTTTTAAAGGCCGGTTGTTCCAATCTGTTGGTAAGCTAACTAATAGTTAAATCCTATGTCTATCTTTATCTAATGTAAAGGATAAATAAAGTTAAAAAAAATATATATATATGATTTAACTATCATTTAGTTTACGAACCAGGTTGGAACAACTAGCCCTAATTTTTTTAAACTTACTCGTTGCCCGCATGTAAGCATATACTTTCTAATGTACATAATGTATATTTTATATTTTTTTACGAAATGTCTTTTTAGATGTGTTATAAACATCTGATTTTATCTAAATTCCTTAATCATAGACAGAAGACAAAAAATAAAATTGGATAAGAAAAATATCCAATTTTATTTATAATCAAAATGTGCAATTATTTATATTTAAGTACATTATCAATTTAGGATTAACCCGTTGTGGTCACACCTTCTAAAAATAACGTAGTGGTCACATGGGGTCCAATGGACCCCACGCAGAAAAACAGTTGCCATTTGCGTTCTTTTTGATGTATCGACTCAAACCTTGAACTGGAATTTAGTTTAAGACTTCCTCTTTATAATCCAATAACTTATTTCTCCTTTTTTAAATTTTTTATGTTGAAAAAACGCGAGAAATTTTTTTTCGAGAAATTTGACTTTTTTTACAAAAATAATCATCAAAATTTCAATTTTTGAGATAGAGCAAAAAACCTTCCTGCGTTTTACTCTCAAAATAGTATACTTTTAAGAAAAAAATAGTATTATAACGTACTTTGAAAAAAGTATATTTATTGTACAGTTTGAAGTTATCAATTTTCATGAAACTCGTAAAATCAAATAGGTCAGCTTTGAACGTGTA